>JAHDVE020003784.1:0-247697 GCA_022606495.2 Halesus radiatus | reverse complement strand
TTCCTTTTTTAATCTCCGATTTAACTCCCAATGCGATAGGCTACGAACCGCCACTACTACTAACACCCAAGGTTCTAACTCTCTCTGAGATCGCGAATTCTGCACCTATATATATGTATAATATCCTGAATAAATATTTAAGACTTCTAAAAGCAAAGATTGGGTGGAGTAGACTCGTACATTAAACCACAGTTTTCTTTCCAAGTTCTAAATTTCCTAAAATCCTTATCAATGTCCACTTTAATCGAGATATTTATTGTCATTTATTTCCATTTCTGCGGACAACTGGATAATAGAGGCATTCAGTGTCGATTAATGACTGTAGAACTGTAAACAATGTGGAACGACGTGCGAACGGTATCACTAACTTAATTATCGCCTTGTACAGCTTTGAAGTAACGCTCTCCGTACTGTTCGTATTCAGGAAATGAGAAATTCGCGTTCACAGAACGCACAACCTAAAAACTAGGGCTTGAATACAGTAAGGATAATCCAGTGGAGATGTCTAATTTATTTAAATATTGTTCAAATTTACGACCACAGATCGATCGATTCTGAGAAAATAGATCGTTCCGGTGGCAATTTTGACTTTCAAATACACTGGAAATAATTACGTATTCAATGTCGTACTTTCTTATTGCATCGAGGTATTTTCTCACGAAATTTTAATCAGTTGTATATGATTTAAAAATCAAAATCGTATATTTTCTCTTTGTACTAAGAACATAGAAATGCTTACGGATGTATCATCGCGACCAAATATATTTTTATATTGTCTTTGCATCAACATCGCGGTTTATCAAGCGGATTTTATTCTAACTATTTAACTAAATAACCTCAGGCCGTTTCCCCGCAGGGATAGGCAGAGAGGACGGACCGCCAAACAACTCGATCTTGGCACACACTCCTTGCTTCATTCACAATCAGCACTCAATTTTTTGTTATCGCCAACCACATTCAGTTCTCCGTTGATGAAGTTTCTCGCATTTACCCTTCTTTCAATATCCCTATCAGTCTTTCCATCTCTCATAAACATACTTCCCAAATACACAAACTCATCTACCTGCTCCAAGTATTCATCATTCACAACTATATTTCACACTGTTTTCGTACTCTCTTTTTCAAACACCATGACTTTAGACTTACATTGATCATTAATTCATTCTTCATATATACTTCGTTCATCCTAGACACGACTGTAGATCTTCCACACCGTTAGAAATCAGTACTGCATCATCAGCATACAATATACTTGATTACTCAATTTTCCAATAGGACTTATTATATATGGAGTAACGTGCTGGACCAGTTCTTGGAATGTTTTTTTTGACATTCGGTAGATTTGCCGAAATTTTACATCATCTCCGGACAGTTCCCTGGCAGAAATAAATAACCTATAATGAATGTTACGTTCGATGTATCGATGGTCGAGTGGACCTAAAACATTTTCCTTTTTGTCTCGCTCGAAGGAATAAATAGAATACCAGAGCCTCGTCTTCACTTGATTCAGTCGACATTTTCCGATTTTGACTTTGATAGATCCGTAACATTCGGCGGTAAATGTGATAACAGAAATCTGCAATTCCGACAATTTACTGGCCACAAATCACTGCAGACTCGTCAGAGAGTCGATGGAAGAATTATCGCGAAACATTTTCTGCATTTTTGCTGCACCCGGTTTATGTCGATTCCCTACCGGATCGTCAGATCGGCCTTACTCCTTTCTTACATCCCTTGTACACTTCTTTCGCTCAATCCCCCTCTTCACTTGAAGCAATATCAGATATAACCACGCCGTCTTCTTCTCTAAGACCAGTGCTTTAATCTCATCATCCCACCATGCATCACCTTTCTTCCTACCTTGCGTTCATATTCCACGCACCTCTCTAGAAGTTTCACAAAGACGCACTTTTATGTGATTTCATGTTTCGTGTAAACTTCCTTGTCCATCTCCTTCTCATTCAATCTCATCTCTACTTTCTTCTCATATTGTCTTTTTGTAGTTTTTCTATGTTGGAGTCGAAGAGATTTACTCTCGATACTACCAGGAAGTGGTCAGTTTCTTTATTCTATCATAATAATAAGCGAAACTTTATTATTTGTGTCTTCAAATGTTATTTTTCTGAATGCGATTTGTTCTTTGAGTTAGCTACCTACCTAATACCGTACCCACCTTTCAGTTAGGTTATTTAATAGACCACAATGAAAACGAAAACTGTTAAATTATTCTACGTTTTCGAATGAAAAACGGATTGCAAACTTTCGTACAAATAAATTAATAGATGTTCTATGCTACGTATTTCCTTCCCGAATCCTCTTATTTTTCGTTTATTATGCATGCAGAGTTTAATTTAAAATTTCGTAAAAAAAATATCTACATCTACGTGGCATGTATGAAAGCATTGAAGCAAGGGCGCGTTTCGTTCCACAACTAAAGTCTTAAGTGTTGACCATTTAAAAATAATTTGTATTGTACTTAATGTTATGCACCTATATCATTTTGTTCGTGCCTCAATTGCTTTACTGGAGTACTCATGTTATATGAAACTAAGGTTAGTCCATCACCAGCAGCATTTTAATTCAAAAGAGAATTCTCATTTTATTTAAAGTATCTGTAATTTAACTTTATCGTAAGTATTTTTATTTTTAATATGAATACTGCACAAGAGTATCAACCACTCTCAATTGTCCGAAGCCAGTGTGACTACGGTATTCCCAATTGGTGTATGTTAAATTTTTAAATCTTTCATCGATCGATCTATCGCATTATGAATTGCATCCAGTTCTTGGACACGCGAGTGAACCACGGTAGTGTTAATCCATTCGTGGAATTTATTTTTCTGATTATTTAATTCCTTTTTTTAACATGTATTCCACGCTTGGAAAAAAAACAAATTCGTGTTTGTAAACCGTATTTTCTCTGAATAACGTGAGCACGGCTTTCGCTTATATAGATATTGGACGAAAACAGTAATATTTATGATACGAAATGTTTATTTCTTTGACGACACGATAAGTGGGAACCCAACTTGAATGTTACGACAAGATAAAACTACTTTTTTTTTGTAAATTATGTATTGATATAAGTTTTAATGGAATCAATTTTACATACGACCAAATAGAACGGATCGAAAACTGAGATTTCGGCGCATACGATAAAATGGAATTCTGTACAGACGAAACTAGAGCAGGCACGATAAAGTAGATCGGAGCGTTTTGTAGAGCAAGTCTCAAGGTCTAACGCCATCACCATAACTCAAAAACGACTATTTTGACCTTACGATAAGATAGAACTGGGGGTGTGACGACATAGATTCTATAACTTTTATTCTGTGCGTTAGGCGTCAGGTGTACCAATTGCGAAGGTTGTATTCAGTACATAACAATAAATTCTGTCAATTATATCATAAAATCGAATTAACCTAACAATTTTTTTGTTTATTTTTTTGCGTTACTCGATAAGCATCTCCCTTTTGTTTTGTTTTTGCAAAGACTGCATATAATATGGGAACTTGTTTGCAGCGTTCTCCATGGCATCCTCCGGCCGCGACTTCGACCCGCGCACCCGGGCCTTCTCCGACGAGGAACTCAAACCGCAGCCCATGGTAAAGAAGTCAAGGAAGCAGGTGATTATTTTTATGAAAAACGTTTTCAAAAGCAAATAATTTTCAATACAATATTCACCTCCTTAAATTGACATTCTGAGATAATAATATAAAAGTAGATATTTAGTTTTAGTTTGTGATGTGTGAAGAGAAAATTACGAATTTATGTTTATTGCATACCTGAAAGAAAATATAATGATTTTAGTCACTACTTGTCTAACAATGGGATTTCTTCATAAGAATACACCTATGTAAAATTTCAGATCAGAATCAGATTTTGTATTTTCTTTAGTGTGCGATTTACATGTTTTGTGTTTTTCTATTTACCATTAAAATGTGATGCGATGTGTGTAAAATGTGTTTTATTATTGTGTAATGATTGTTTATAATAATTTGCTTGTTCATGTCGTCAGCGTTCGTCCAGTTATTTGGACATAAATAATAATTCCTGCGATACATTCGGAATAATACTTATTGCAAAAAATTGGCGATTTGCGTTGCAATTATATATTTATATACATATATATATATATATGTGTATATATATGTATATGTATTTGTAATGTATTATAATGAATATAAATATTGTGTAATAATTATGTTTTATTTAATTGTCATAAAAAAAATGTTTATTTTCTGCTAATGGGCCACTTCACAAAAAGATAAATTCAGAAATTTTTTATTATTAGCTGTTCCGTGTTTAAAAATACTTTCACTCTTAGGAAAAGTATTTTTAAAAGTACGTACTACAAATTTGAATTTTTCTCATCTATTTTGGGGCCATTTATAGCATAAACAAAATATTGCAAAGTGTCGCTGTTGTAATGCTATATTATTTTGTTTAGAAGCGATGATTTTTGACTACCTATTGAATTGCAGGTATTTGAAAAGACTAATGGAAACGCTTTGTTTGAACTGTGTGATTGTTTCTACATATACCTTTTGTTTAGTTTGTGCCAGAAGATCTGAAAGATGCCAAGTACTGGGCACGTAGACGAAAGAATAACATGGCAGCTAAAAGATCAAGAGACGCGCGCAGGATGAAGGAGAATCAAATCGCCCTGAGGGCCGGTTACCTCGAGAAGGAAGTAAGATATATCCATTTTGTATAGCTGCAATAACCAGCTCTTCCTTTCGCTTCACTTCCTATCATCAATGGAACCCGCTAATTGGAATCACTCAGTCTCATTATCATTCCATGTCAAACAGGTTTAATTTGTCTGCCATCGTGATTGTGCTGCAATACTTTTGTATCTATTTTTATGTAATGGGACACCTCATGTCATGACACCTTCAGATAAATTTGCTTGACCTCTACTCCAAATATCTGTATGCGTTTCGATTACACATATTCAATTATCAGAGATATATATTTTACATGTCATGTAAATCATTTGCATATGTATTTATTCCATAGCTTACATATTAATATACTGCAATGCATTGGTGATCAACGATACCCAAAAACTCTTCTTCTAATTATTGTACATCTTTAGAGTTCTCTTTTGTTATTCAATCATGATACAAAACAACATGCATTTGCCTAGCTGAATAATCAGAAATCACTTTATAATTTATTTATTTTTTAAATCATGTACATATGTAATTATGTAAGAACAGTATGGAATATATAAAACAAGTTTCTTAGTGTGTCGCTGTACCTCACCAAAAAAGAGACTAGCTCTTGTGATTGGTGTGGACTTACACTTCGCTCATACAACTGTTTAAAATGTATGAGTGAACTTTTAGATAATAGGACAATCTGATGAGAAAATAACACACCTTTTAAATTTTTTTTACACAGACACCCTAATATCGACCCTGAAAATATAACACGATGAAGTACACGTCTGGAATCTTTGTACCTACCCGCCTAATATCGTTGCCCGAAAGAAAAAGGACACTAGTGTAAAAATTTACTTTCGAGTACAACGCATTTTAACTGTATGCAGAGTGAAAAAAAATCATGTCTAGATTGTTTTTCATTATTTTTCAACGAATTTTAGACCTTGTGTGACATATTTTTTAAAGACTGAAATACGGTTTTCTTACAAATGAACAAATGTCGAAGCAAACTGCATTCACAACTCCAACCCGTCAAAATCATGCAAATGCCCTTTGTTGTTGGGGCAACGATATTAGGTACAGTGAATAAATGTTTGCTAACTTATCTGTGTTGTGTTTCCAGAATATGTGTCTGCGGCAGGAACTGGAACACCTGAAAAAGGAGAACAACTGTTTGCGGGAGAAATTATCCAAATTAACAGACATGTAAGTTGTGACCGCAACCATGTCCACAACAATTATGCACTTTTTGCACGCCTCATAGATAAAGACTATATTCTACACGACACTGTGGTGGCCTATGATGACAATAGTGGTTAAATCATAAGTGAATACAGTCAGATTGCCGTAAATTATTGATTGTTACATTAGCCACAACTTTCATTGTGTATTTATACCTACTGATTATTTTATATTACATAAAACACCATAAGTCATGTTGCCTTTAACTTTCTTCATACAGCAATCTGTCGAAATCTTAGTTACATTTATTATTCCTTAAATAATCAGGAAACTGTATTGTTTTCAGTATCACTCCATTTAGGAGAACAACAATCACTTCATCTTATTGTTCCTTTCATTATCTTACGTATAGTGCTACAGGCCTCGCTCGTAGAAGATAAAGTGGTATCAGATGTTTCTTGAACTTGGGCTAAATTATTCGTGCTGATGTGATTCCTATCAAATGAAATATATAATTCTAATTTCTTTTAAAACTATCTTCAGGTTGCTGTAAAAATATTAAAAATGCTTTTTGAAATTCACGTACTAAAATTAATGTTTGTACCTACATAAAATTGTCTATTATGAATGACATTTCTAAGTAGAAAAGACTGAGTACTTTATGTAATGTTACATGACTTTGTGCAGTAGGCTGTCGATATCTCACATTCGCTCAATTCTTAAATCCCCAGAGCTGTTGATTAGAAGACTCACTCCATCTTTTGTTAAAGAATTTGGTACGATTCAACATAATATTATTAGAAATAGTTCAAAATCTTTAAATTATTCCTTATATTCTGGAAACTTGAATTCTCTTTTGATAGAGGTCCATGCTCAATAAATTTTGGCGGTTACATTTAAAGAAAAAAATGTGATAAAGATTAAAAAAAAATTAAAAAAACTTATTATGTCAATTAGTTAGCTTAGCTATATTGTGTACCTATTGATAGCTGTCGAGTTTAAGATTTTTTAATGAAGCTAACCAGTAAAAGAAGTAATTATATACCTTTTTACATATGTATTTTTGAAAATATGGTTTGACTTTGGTTTATTATAATATCGTTCTTTCAATACTGCACACACAATAATATCAGTGGCGGCTCGTAACTTTTAGAGTGCTAAGGTGGAAAAATACGACTCCATTGATGTTGTAGCTGAAAATGATTCATATTTTGTTTCAAAGTACCAGTTTTTCTATGAAGGTTTTCAGAATTCTTTCAGTTATGTGTGAATAATATATGTAAAGTTGTAATAAAAATAAACAAATTTAAAAAAAAATTTTAGCAACAACAACATAAAACAAAAATCCATATTTTTCAATCTTAGTACTCTAGTTCACTCAAAAGTCACGAGCCACCACTGAGTAATAACCCAAAGAAGAAAATAAGACATATATTTGAGCCATGTTGTTAGAAGAATAATTAAACCCTTCTCGAATTTTGAAAACTGCAAACCATTTTTATTATATGTCGGTAGGGGTACTTTGTAAGTCTAATTATAAAAATGTTGAGTTTTTACCATCTTCAGCGTAAATTTAACAAAAATATCTTCCTGTGAGATATTGGCAGTGTACAGAGAAGTCAAGTGTTATTTTCACCATGTAATGTCAATATTTATTATTCTTGATTGTGTTTATCATTGGAATGCTAATGCCACTCAGAACCACAGGCAGTAAAGTTACCTGTCACTTGTCGCTTGTAATAAGCAACTCAAAACCTTTGGTATTTGCAGTCCATCATGTGTAAATTAGCATTCATATTTTTGATTTTGATACATTCGAGACATACACAAAAGAAAATCCCGTAAGATATTATAATAGTCTGTAAAATTTGTGATATTTCACAATGAAATTTTAAAACCATTTAAACAGTTAACTATTACTGTTATTTAAAAAGCTGTCAACAAAGTCCTTTGCCAAGATTTATTTTTATTGCGGTTGCATTAATATATAAAACAATACATGAACAAAGTTAATGTTCAATCCATGATAATAAGAATGAAGTGTTTGATATGAGAGTGGACGATTAACTTGCATAAAGTACATCTGTTCCCTGTTGGGGAAACAGTAAAATTGAATGTCATTCATCCAACTTTTTTACGATTCCTGAATTTGATGAAGGAAACTTATTAGAGTTGAGGACTCTATGATATATGCTCTTAGCTTAGAGCGATGAATTGTAAAAATCAACAGTGGCTTAGGAGAGAGATAATATTTATAAAATATTTATTGACATGCATAGGTACATATATGTACAAATACCTATGTTAAAACAAATTTTGGTATAATGATATATTCTGTTCCAAACATGATCCGCGGAGTGAACTGGTGTGTGTATTGAAGCTTGAGGTTCCCTTGATATATCGTAGATTTCTTTATTTGGCAAGCAAATAACAATTAGATGCCTCTACTTTACGATTTAGATTTGAACTCTTATCCCGCCAATATGTAAGCATTATGTTTTGCTCATCGACCCATCGTCATAACCGTCGCAACGTCCGGGCGGCTGCTAATGTATTGCTGTTCGACACCGACGCAGGCCCGACACAGACCCACTCCCTCTACTTGGGTAGATTAAAGAATTAAAGCTCTAAAAGGGCATAGTAACTTGTCAAAATAATATTGAAATTTTAATTATTGTTTTTAGAACTTGAAAAACAATAATTTATATGCCGATGGGTTATAATTGCAATATATTTTATAAAAAAGGTTAAATTATTTTGAATTAGAATTAAAAATTGAATTTATATAAATTATACAAACTCGATTTCATATTTCATGAATAGTAATGTTATTAAAATGTTAAAATTGTTCACATAGTTACCATTTCGTTACCTCCAGCTGACAGGTTGCAAATCTGTGCGAGGATGTTGTTTGTTTGGCAGCTTAATGTACATAATATGATATAGCAGAATAGCAAAACATTTGTTAACAAATATTAAGTAGTAACATTTACGTAGATGTAAGTAGTTGTAAGTAATAATGTTGAACAGTTGCACTTTGTGAAACGGCATATTCAGACACGCTGTGCTGTGCAGTGCCGATAGTAGCCAGACGGGGGCTTCAGCGTGACACTAGGCAGACTCTATGTGCTCCGAGGATCGCTAACAAACAAAGTGCAATCTTATAATGTTGGACCTGTTAAGTTTTGTGTTTATATAATATAATATTTTTTCTATTGATGATGTTCCATGTTGATCAATGAATACATTATTTACTCAAGATAATTGAAAAAAGAGTTGAAACAATGTGCGGCAGAAATGCGGAAAGCAACGAGTGCTGATAAAATGGTTATTTGAACGAACGAAGAGAACGAAGGATTAGTGTAATATTCAGGGTACTTAAACTTTTGGAAGATGTCATACACTGGGGTGGGGTTATTACTGTCATGGGTTTGGAAAGGAAAATGTTTAACTTGTCTTATAATTTCGCTGGATTAAATTATTATCTCTGTATGACACTTAAATTATTATATATTTATTCTATCATGATAAAAATTTAGAATAACATTAGCTTGAACCTTTAACTGTCTTAAATAATATTTTCAAAATTGCTTTTAGAAATAATTTAAATTAGAAATGTATGAAGTGTAAAATTGTTTGAATTTTCTAGAATTTATAAACATGTAAAAATTATCTATTTCAACCGGATTTATTTTTATTTTTGATAATAGTGACTTTCTTAGAAGCGATAAAACTTTTGTAGTTGCCATTAAATATACATATATTTTAAAGTCTTTGTTTATACAAGTATGTCGATACATTGGATTTATATAACGTAAATTCATCTCCACAACTCCACAAATACTATAAAAATATTATAATATCCTGCTATGAATCAAAGACTTAAAAAATAATATGTTGAAAAGTAGAATGCATTATAGCATGATGTGGTTCATACGAGTGTATTCATACGGTAATTAGGCGTGGTAATTCAGAATTGTTACATGTAATGTATGTTAAAGTAGATGTTAAAGTTTATAATTTGTTTATGTATTCTTTATATGTAAAAACTATTTTCCATTTGTTACTATTATGTTGTAGTCTTTCAAAATATTTTAACGGTATTTAAAAAAAAGTTGGTTATTTTGGATACCTCTGCTAAAAATGCAATATTTATTTCACTGACAACTTTCACACTGAGAATAATGATTCTATTATATTGTGAAGCTTAAAGCAATTTATATTTAAATCGGTAACAGGTAGTAACAGGTATTAACACTCATTGGTAGTAAAAGCGATAACGATGGCTCACCTGTGTAACACATCTACCTGGCTGCTAATGTTATTAAAGAGATATTTTATAATTTCTACGATTTAGTTTCAGTAATACCTATTTCGATTAATTCACAACACCGTACAAGATACTTTAACATTGTTTTCCCATTGATGGGTCAGAAAATCTAACACAATTTAATAATAGTTCTTTATGATTCATAAATGTATTGTTACATGTTTTTATAGATTTGTGTGATGTGTTCCAAACCATAAATAAATAGTATTTCGTTGACAAAGAATGAATATTTTATTGAAAACAGCTTTAAAAAATATGCCTCAAAATAATCATGAAAAATCTCATGAATAATGTGACGTAGATACATGACGGGTTTTAAAATTTATACAAGTGATATTAATAAATTGACACATCCTACACAATTACATTTTCATTTTATTACACAAATACAAAGTCATCGATGGATTTAGTTGCTTGTAAAACAGACGCACTCAAAGATTTGTTTTTATTTTTTAAACTTAGTAAGTCATTATACTTACAGCAATTTTAAATTATTGAAATAAATCCAAATCTTTTGCTACCAATAATTGTATGATACCCTTTAATGGCTATGTATGATATCCTGTATTGGTTATGTATGATATCCTTTACTGGTTATGTATGAAGCCCTATACTGGGTATGTATAATACCCTATACTGGTTATGTATGATACCATTTACTGGTTATGTATGAAACCCCGTACTGGGTATGTATAATACCCTATACTGGTTACGTATGATACCATTTACTGGTTATGTATGATATCCTGTATCGGTTATGTTACCGGTTATGTATGACACCCTGTACTGGGTATGCATAATACCGTGTACTGGTTATGCATGATATACTGTAATGGTTTTGTATGATACCCTATACTGGTTATATATGAAGCCCTGTACTGGGTGTGCACGATATCCTGTGCTGGATATTTATGGTAACGTAGATTGAATATTTACGTTTGATACCGCATATTGGTTACGTCAGTGATTAATTTAAAACATCTTATTGATCTTCACATACAATATAATATCTTTATTTCGAATATGTTTAAGGGAGTATTATTATAGATATTAAAATAATTTTATGAATTATTTAAACAAGTTTATTTCAAAATAGTTTTAAGATGTTCTCTTTCTGTTATATTAGTTTATCGTTGAATATTTTTTCAGGTGGTTACAAGACGAATTTGACCACTCGTGAAATAAATGTATTTTTGTAGGCTTTATAGTTTACATGTTGTTGATAACGCTAAATTCTTTAATAACTGTACCTTATTGCTTATTATACCTGAAACAAGTTAAAATAATTTCTGTGTTGAATGTTAAAAGAAAGGTTGAAGATTGTTTACTGTTGAAAGATATTTCGTGATGGGCGGCCTAAAGCTGGCTGCAATGAAGAAAACTCATTCCGTATGGTGGCGTTTGGGTTTTCTACCATTTCCGATTGTCTTTTTAACAAGACACAGGTTTCTATGAATAATGTGTATTTTCTTTGTTTATGCACATTTCACTGCCCATGACCCAAAAAGCCATATAAAATTTTTTTGTGAGAGGATAAATATTTTTCCGATACTGTTGATGTCATTTAACTTCAAAATCTGTTATTTTTTTTAAAAATAAAAATATTATTCATTCTGAGAACTTAAGTTTTATTTACTCCTGTAATAAATACAGTTACTGTATTTTCATAAGAAAGAATCATGCATAAGATAAGTTAAACACAGGTGCCACAATAAGGAATGAGTTACATCAAATACCTTCAAAATATATATAGTACGCCCAGCATCTGACATTTTCCATACATTAAGAAGGCAACACGCTACACTAGCGCCCTCTAGCGGCGCGGGTTATACGGATTGATTTTTTCATACATTTTAATACCTGTGAAATATATTCTTAATAAATTATAGAAATTTAAAATTCTTAAAACAAACATTAGGTAATCTTTACTGCTTTTTTACTCAATGAAAAAAAATATAAAAAGGCTATTAGGTTTGTACTAACACTTATAAGCCTCGCCGCTCGTCGCTTGCGCTCGGTCTGATGGTTTAGAAAGGGAATGATAAACTTATCTAATAAATTACGAGAAATTTTCTTTAAGTTATTATTCTAGACTTCTATTGGTTTAACATATCACAATCGAATGTCAGAAGCTGCGCTTATTGTCAATCTAGGGTATTTGCAAATAATGAACAACGATTTAAGTACTAAATACATCATAATGCTAATTGCAGAAATGAAAGATTGCCTCTGACTGTGTATATTTCTAAATGATCATCTATATGTAATGCTAACGCTTGAACTAAAACTAGTTTAAAAAGTTAAAGAAAACTTTAGCACATATTTCATGAATTTGTTTCGCCACCTAGAGAAACATTAACTATTATTAAAGTAGAAAATAAAGTCAACACATAGGCATCAATCTAATATAACCCTTTATTCGTTGATGAAATGATTAGAAGCACAATTATACAATTATTGTTTAAAATGTACTGCCTCGCTGAATACTCACAAAACTTTCAAAGACGGTCATTCTGTAGTCAAAGAAATGTATTTATTAGCAAAGCACAAAGCAGTGCCCTTTCGGACAATATCTTTGACACGAGGAAAAGTCATGACAAGACATCCATGCCAATGGGTAAATGCAGTCTCCAATTGAAGAAACAAATTCCATAAATGCAATATCTCATAAATGAGTTTTTTGTTCAGCAAAAGATTGGTAAAGTGCTTTTTGTTGAATAGTCGAATCCCAAATAAAAGTAGTTTAATTTATTGTATTTCCCTTTCTTCAAAATTGTATACGACAGACAAAAAGTAAGTTTGATTTAGAAACTTTATAATTGGAGCACTAGGTATCTTCCTTCAAACCACCTTGAATCAGATGTTCCCAGCATTTGAACAACTGTGCTCGTATAGAGTATTCTAATGCTCAAATATTATATGCTATGTTAAAAATACATATATTTGTGAAAATCTATCTATCCCATGAATAATAAATTTCAAGTGGAAATTAACAAACAACCTAAACAGCATAACAATGTGATTTGATATCCAATAACTGATATGCTTTTCTACTTTAAAAAATCACTGTCAGTGCCTAACTGCTGAATTTTAAATCACACAAATATTAATAATTTCATATAATAGACATAAGCGAAGTGCTAACGCATCATTGTGCTGGTTCGTTTGTGAATTATGAACAAATTGTAAGGTGTTTAAAGGACATAAAAAAAATCCAATGACTTGTTTGATTAAAACAATGAAACCATCCATGTTCACTGTCTTTTGATAATTGATTTTAAAATATTATAATATTTCAGATATTGTTATAAACATTAAAAAAAAATGTTTATTTTTATAAAAAAAACTCTCTGTACAAGTTACATTATAGGTATGATGGATGTACAAACATAATCAATAATGTCAAACTTATCCTTTAAATTTCTAAATAATTACAAGTAAATCTCCTCAAGAAAAAAAAATAAATACCATTTGCGGTCTGTTAAAATAGCAGGGCAAAAGGTTGTAACCATAATAGAAAAAAAAATCATTAGTTTTTATTACGAGGTACATATTACGAGATGAACTCACTGTAACATTTTTAACGACAACCAATGTTCAAAAAAGTCTTTCAGTAAAATAATAATTGGTATCTGCTTGAAAATTTTTGACAAAATTATTAATGTAATTATGTATTAAGGAAGCTAACAGGACAGGTGACTCCCCTTGTCCACGTAGATCCTTTGTTCACGACAATACTGATAGCTGGAAAGTCCGAAGCATATGTTTGTTGAGAGTTATGCAATGCATTTTATACCACACAGGAATGGCATCTGCTTTCGAGGATTAAGTCAACATTTGTACCAGAAGTTTGTTTTTAAAAGACAAGTTAGTGTTAAATTATTACATTCATAGATATTTATCGTTACGCAGTAATTCAACAACTGCTTATAAACAGAATCACATAAATTTTGTCAAAAAAAAAACTTGTAAAAAACATTATTACATAATATGTAGGTACATATTGAAATTATAAAAAAAGTTGCTATTTTTTTTGCTGTGTATATTTTTAAGAATGTTAATGTTGTATTTGTGGTTAATAAAATTAATAATTAATTGTGTTAATTTTAATAGTAATTAGTACCTTCTTATTACCTTCAGGCAGAATTTTGGATAAGTTACGCTATGATACTGTATTTTCATTTATAAATAAGAAAATCACAACATACTTGGAATCCTAAAATTAAAATGTAAATCACATGAAAATATATTGTCGGCTACCCAGAAATAAACTACAGTGGAGTCTCATTCCAGAACTTAATTCGTTCCATGATCTGGTTCGTGGTATGTAAAGTTTGTTGTTCGAAACGCGATTTCCTATAGCGTCCATTGGGGAATCATTTTATTTGGTGTCGGACCCTGGACAAAAAACAATCACGATTTAGAAACAGAAGATGCTTAGAGTAAACATGGTTACAGGTTTACCCTAAACATCTTCACATTCATAAGTTTTAGGTTCTTCAACTAGGTACTTCTCTTTGATAAAATCATTTAATGTTGATTGCTTTTCTCTCTTTTTATGGAGATTCGAGGAGGTTCGCCAGCCACTTCAAAATTCTGTTAAGAAGCTTCTTGCATTCCTGTAGAATCTCCGATTGTAGCTGAGAGCTGTATCAACATCTTCGACTAAGGATCGATCCTTAGCTGCCGCCATAATGTCCTTCATGACTTGGGCTTCATTATCAGGTTCTTCTTCTTGAACACAGCTTGACCACAGATTTTTCTATGTAGAATTCAGGTTCCTGACTGACACTGTTAACTTCTTCCTTCCAAAATTTCCTTAATGTCATAGAGCTAGAAGCATGACTTACTTCAGAGTTAAGCTTGTTAGGCGATACCTATGTGATAGCAACATGACAAAAGTAAATATCTCTCAAGCCGAGATTGAAAAGCAACTTACTTACTGGCCCTTAGACATTTTCCTGTAGAAAAGTCATGAAAATAAGTTATAGGTTGGAAAAATAAGTTAGCAAAAGTTGAAGGTGCTGCGATGTTTAAAAAGATTTAAATAGCATCGTCAAGATGGCTTATAAAAAAGTAAGAAGCAAAAAGGATGCGAGGTTTCACTTGACGTACCTCAAATTGCAGTCATCAGTAGAAGTTGGCAATCTGGTGGCAGTAATTAACGTATCAGACGTTTTATGCGTGGCCGATGCTTTTTCTTTGTTTTCTGCACTTATACACAATATTTTTGTTACTTGGAACTACCAGGTGACATGGTGGGATATTTAAATCGATAATTACACACGAAGATTGGTAATGAACGTGGATTTGGCAGCAAAATGGTAATGTTTATCTCACTCTATAGGTTTTAAATAAAGCTAAGTACATAATATAAGTTTTATTGTAACGTAAAACTTTTCTATTATGTAATATTGAAAAATATATTAATATAATAATAAATGTAAACCATTCATTTTTATCCATCTTAAAACTCTTAATTAGTACTCTGTATACTGTAACTGTACACCGAGTGTACCGCACCGGAGCACGCGCATTTGTCTAGCACTGTGAGGGAAGGGTTAAATAGTTACAAAATTAGTGATATTTGTTAATAGACCATTGAGACCATTTAGTTGCCTGGTTCGTCTCAGGTTTGGTTCGTTAATGAGTACTTTGGATTGTCTTATTCCCTCTCCCATTCCTTCCAGTGCTGGTATTTAACTTACCTTTCAATATGTATTTTGGTGTGGCAAGCTGCCATTCCTACAGCAAACGTGGAAATAGAGAGGGCAGAGTAGTGGCAGCATACTGGTTACAACGGATAGGTCAGTGGGGAGGTGAGATGCTCCAAAACAGACATATGGGGATTGGAGTAAGACTAAGGGCAAGAAGTCCGACAGGTGGAATGAGGCAGGACTGCAAACAAGCTGAATACTTCTTCAGATGCAAGCAAACGGAACACGGTTCTAGGTCCAACCTCCAAACAGAAACTAATCTGATTTACAGACGGGTCCAAGATGGAGGAAGGAACTGGGGACGGGGTCTGTTTGCTGGTATCCAAGAGGGAACTCAGTATACCTCGAGGAATACACTGCACTGTGTTTCAAACGATGAAAGCCATCTTAGCCTGCGCACAAGAGAATGTATTTATCGTACATAGGAATAAATACATTAGGATATGCTCTGATAGCCAGGCAGTCCTAATGGCGCTGGAAAGTAACCGTTGCGACTCCAGACTGGTTATGGAATGCAGAACTATTCTTGAAGAACTGGTTACCATCAATGAAATAACCCTGACCTAGGTACCAGGAGATAACGGTATCGAAGGCAATGATCAACAACACTGACAGATTAGCAAGGAGAGGGGCGGAAACACTGCTTTAGGAATCCGAGCAGGCCGGAGTCGCAGCTTACCACACCAAACTACGTATTGAAAGGTGAGTTAAATCCCAGCACTGGAAGGGATGGGAGAGGGCACCCGGAATGAGACAATCTGAAGTACTCATAAACGGATCAGACCCCAGACGAACCAGGCAAATAGTCAATTGTCTATTAACAAACATCACTAATTTCGTAACTGTTTAAACCTTTCCTTACGGTGCTAGAAAATCAGCGATTTCCGGTGCTGCACAGAGCAAATCGGTGAGCTAGAGTGTACAGAGTACACATTTACAGTTTTAAGATGTATACACATGAATGGTTTACATTAATTATTATGTAGGATTTTTTTTTTTAATATTGCATTTATGTACCTACATAATATAGTATATGTAAGTGAACTATTATGTATAATAAATTAATTAAAAAATATGCTTTGTTTCCACCACTTTATAAATATACATAAATACCTATATCAGAAATATATGAAAACTATATGTAATACTATATGTAATACTGTATGTAATACTGTATGTAATACTATATGTATATTTATAAGGTGATGAAAACAAAGTATATATTTTAATTAATTTATTGATAACTAGCTGATGTGTACCCCGCCTTGCTTGGGATTTTTTTTTTGTAATTAAGTTATGAAATTATGAATTCTTGCTTGTCATTAGGGTGCCATAATTCATTTGACAGCGAAAGTTACTATCTCCAAATAATAAACATTCATTTGAATATTTTATATCATTCCAAATGTTTATTTTTTTAAAATATATCCAAATCATAAACTTCTTAAGTAGGTACCTACTCGTGTTTTCCATTCTGAAAATAATCTACTAAAAAAAAATCATCTTCTTTTGAAAATCCAATCTGTGGCTAACCAGAGTTTTATATCTATGGGCTAACCTAAATAAAACATGGCGGGTTCAATGTTTTTCATACTAATTTAAAAACGTTATAGCAACAGTTTTACATGTTGGATTTCATTCAAACTACTTTCTAAACCTTCCCGGCACTAATAAAAACAAACTGTGCTATTTTCAGCGAAACCGGTCGAGTAATTTTCGAGAACATCGAGGACAAACAAACAAACTTACATTGATTTTTATATATATAGTTGACGCCACAAACTGAATACCAATCGTTAGAAGAAATTATTATCTATAAGTCCAGAAAATGAAGAAAAAACATTGGCACGCATAAAACGCATGATACGCTAATTACTGCCGGCAGATGGCCGGCGACAAGTGACGACTGCGAATCATGGTACGTCGAGCGAAACCCCGCGCCCTTTTCTGCTTACAACTTTTTTATGAGCATCTTGGCGATGCCATTTAAATCCCTTTAAACGATTGCAGAGCACTCAATTTTTGTCTACATAATTTTTTCAACTTGTAACTTATTTTCATGATTTTTCCAGTGGAAAATGCGTAAAATGCCAATATGTAAGTTGCTATTTAAGCTCGGCTTGAGAATGTTTACGTTGGTTAAGTTGATATCGGTAGGTTTCCTGACAAGCATAACCTTGGAAACAAGCTTAAAAAGCAAGCGATATACCGGCCCTTAGTACATAACTCAAAATATTACGGAAACGCTGGAGTATCATGTTGGGAGCGGAAGGAAGTTTTCAAACTTGGAAACCGGAGCTTTAGAAATACCATCCCCAGTCCACACACTCCGAAAAAGTGGAATTAAAATGCAATAGTTTTTCTAGGCGTATTAAATAATTTAAAGTACTTTTTTTATTAATTGATAAACTAAAGTTTTTTTTAAGACAAGATTTTTGTGCATAGCGCAAAGGGTAACAATTATTTTTATAAACAATAATTATTAGCCTGAAACACTCATCCAAATTGAAAAAACCTTCCATCCAATTTTTAAAGGAGTGGGAGTAAATTAAATCATATAAATAAGTCGTCGCAATGTGGATTAACCACATTTTGAAAATGGCCTTAAACGCCGAAACAGCTGTCACAATAATAACAACTGAAAGTACTTGCAGAACTTAATAATAACATTATTAAATTTGATTTACATTAAAATTAAAAAATAAGTAAATAAAGCGAGTTCTACGAATTAAACACAAAACCTGATTAGGTGTTATAACACCGCGAAAAAAATTACGAAAAAGTTATCAATCCATCTATAAATCAATAGAATAATTGAACAGTTCATGTTGTTGCATGTTTCTTTCAACGATTTATCTACCGAGAAATTTGAATCCATAAGAATAAGTTATAAAATTTTTTTTTTTCACCTTTGGCCTCCATTTCACGCCTTCACCGCCCATTAGCCATTGAGGCCACCACTGCCCCCTTGGATTTCTCCAACGCCCCTTGGGGGGCGATATCGCCCACGTTAGGAATCTCTGGTCTAAACAATTGGAAGGTTCCATGAACTGTTTCAAGGGAGCATTTCAAGATGAGCTGACTCTGTACGACGAAACAAATCTATATAAACACAATAAATATGTACTGTAATTACCCACGGTTGTGGCGTAGTACAAAACATATCAATGAAGAATATACATATTATTTGTAAATATTTATTCAAAGAAATGTGACAAAGTACATTTAGAACACTCATAATAAATCTCGTCAAAAAACACACAAAAATATTTATTACAAAGAATTTTTTTTAAGTGAACTAAAATTAGAATTAACATCTCCGTTTTTTCTTAATTATGAAGCAGTCGCGGTGATTGGATTTACAGCAGCGCTTCCGCTTGAAGCGCCCCGTCTCGGGATTCCTACAGACACACCTTCTATTGGGGTTCCTGCGTCTCCTCTTCTTCCTACGCCTGCTGCAGGATCTTTTCTTCCTACGTCTGCCGCAGGATCTCTTCTTTCTGCGTCTGCTGCAGGATCTCTTCTTTCTGCGTCTGCTGCAGGATCTCTTCCTGCGCCTTCTTCCACAGCCATCTTCACAAGCGGACGTGGACGGAAGTACCTCTCCTACACTTTCAGCGTCACTCGGCAATTCTTCATCACACTCCTCACGCTCTTTATCGAACATCGCTAAAACAGCTATTTCTATAAATAACAAATTTGATCAAAAGCGGGAATAAGGTTTTCTAAGTCACTGGGGATATATTGTAAATCACACAAAATTTGGAAAAAAAAACGCTAACTAAATGTATGCGTGCTTCTAGTATGAACAAATTAACTGTATTGATTTTTTCAGTATTACATTTTACTGTTTATTTTTTAAATAATTTCCATTTTCGAAACTTGTAGTTTAGAGTGTAGGTACCTACCTAGGCTTAGGTTATCAAAAAATTATCACTACTCGGAAGGAAATTATCACTACCAAACTTGAAGAAAACCCACGAAAAAAAGATGATTAAAAAAAAACGAAATTAGTAAGTCGTCAAATTATTTTATTTTTTATTAATTCAACTTAAAATAGAACACAAGTACATTGGTTCCGTGTATTTTAATATGAACATAGTATTTCTTACACACCAAAAAAGTATCGATGTAAGTTATAATTAAGAATTACAAATTAAACTTTACAAATTACGACATTAAAAATTGCACTTTACGTATTTCGTCACTTCCTTCTTAAATTTCAGAACATTTTTCCCGTCTTTTATATTGTTGGGTATTTCTTGGAAGATCTTCATGGCTTCATAGAGTAATGAGATTTTTCGATTTTGTTTTCTTTCTAAAGGAGAGTCTTATTTCATTTCTTCTTCTTATAGATTGGTTACATGTGTGTTCATGTTTATTAATTTTTCTCAAGAATTCAGAACTTTGTTGGCCATTAAACAGTTTAAAGATAAAATCTATTTCATGTAAGTATATAATTTGTTTAAATGACAATATGTTTAGATCCCTTAGCATTTTTAAACTTTGGAATAATTATGGCTTTGTATAATTTCTTCAAATGCTTGATAACTTTGTGGCATCATTATTAATTATATAATTGAAAATACACTTTGTATATACCACTTTACTTAAAATATATAAATATTTCTACATGTTTCGATAGCAATGCTATCATCTTCAGGAATAAATGAATACTAAAAAATAATTTCAAGTATAGAAAAATGATAAAAAATTTAAAACAATAATTTAAGAATATAATAAAATATTTATAATATAATATTTTGTTTATGCTCATATTTAGTATATTCTTAAATTATTGTTTTAAATTTTTTATCATTTTTCTATACTTGAAATTATTTTTTAGTATTCATTTATTCCTGAAGATGATAGCATTGCTATCGAAACATGTAGAAATATTTATATATTTTAAGTAAAGTGGTATATACAAAGTGTATTTTCAATTATATAATTATGGCTTTGTTTTGCAAAACTGTTAGTTTTCTAAAATCCTTTTCTTTTGATAAGAAAATACTGCTTCGATAATTAATATCGGGAACAATGATGGCATTGTATACAGTTTTAGAGGATTCTGCACTGATGTATCTTCTTATCCTTCCGAGTAGTGATAATTTATTGATAACATAATATGTGATAAAGAAAATCGTCTAAGATATATTACATTGAATCTAAAATAACACCCAAATATTTCATTCCGGATACTTCCTTCGAAATTTCTCCATACATCATTATCAAAGGAGTATCTGCTGTTCTTTAATCTCCGATATTAATAAATTTGGTTGTGCTTACATTTAATTTATTATTTTGAATCCAAAGAGATACATTGTTAAGGTCATAGTATTAGTTTAGTTGGTTTCGGTTTTCTGCGCATGCGCCTGTCACGGACTTGGAGAGAAACCGAATGAATAATCACCAAAGAAACCGTCGTAGTTATTTAATTATCACGTAGACAAATTCGTTAAAATTACTATAAATATATTGAATATTCAAGCAAAACCTCTGAAGTAGGCGCAATAAACAAACATAATGATTTTACGAGCGAAATGACCACTGTAAACAGCTAAATTATACGCCATAAGCAAGATTAACAGCGCGAAAAACATTATATAGTTATAATTAGGCTCGAAAACTGCGCGTGTGACGTCAGAAGCAGTGGTACCAACAGAACGTGGTGTTTTGATGGTACAGTTTTTAATTCACTTTTATATAACGATTTATAAAATCTGCGTATATATGCAATAAAAGTTATATATTCAGAATCGGCATTTGCTAATCTATACGAATATATTTTTTTAAAGCCATTATATTTTTCACTGGAGTTCCTTATTGACACATATATATATTTTTAAGCGTCACGTGCGAATAGCTATCAATATATAAATATCTATATAAATATAAAAAACTAATGTTTTTCTGTCTGTCCTCGATTTTCTCGAAAATCACTGGACCGGTTTCGCTGAAAATAACACAGTCTGTTTTTGTTACCGCCGGAAAGGTTTAGAGCGTAGTTTGAATGAAATCGAATGTGTAAAACTGTTGTAATAACGTTTTAAAATTAGTATGAAAAACATTGAACTCGCCATGTTGTATTGAGGTTAGCCCATATATATACAACTCTGGTTAGCCACAGATTATATATTCAAAGGAAGAAGGTTTATTAGGTAGAATATATTCAAAATGGATAACACAAGTAGGTACCTACTTAAGAACTTTATTATTTAGATATATTTTGTAAAACTAATGTTTTGGAATGAAATATAATTTCCAAATGCACGTTTATTTGTTACTTTGTTTAGATATAGTAATATTCGTCACAGGGCATTACTTTCGGTGTCAAATCAATTATGGCACCCAAACGACAAGCAAGAATTCACGACTACAAAACTTTAATAAAAATATAAATTTAAAAAATCTCGAGCAAGGCCGGGTACACATCAGCTAGTTGTAAATATAATATCAAATTAGCTATGGGCGGTGGCAGACTACCGTCGGTTACCGGTCGGTTTTCTTCGCCCGGTGCTGATTTGTATTGCAATATACCGGGCCGGTGCCGGTCTGGGCCGTGGGGTGCCACCCTGCGTACATTGCCACATAAATGAGTCTCGGGCAAACCCCGTCATATGTGGTGATATCAACTCTTAAGCAAAAGATTAGAAAATTTAAAGTATGATAACATCTTTTTTGATTACATTCTAAAGATAAAAGCGTGATTTTCATTTAACTTTGTATTTTGAATGCCATAATTACGCAAAGCAGAATACTGACAATATGAACGAATTAAATCGATTGCCCATACAGTCAATTTATCGGAAAATAAGTCATGTAATGAAGGAGGAAAAAAAACATAATCATTTTGTTTTACTCTAATGTGTAATGGTTTTGCATATTAAAAATTAGTTTTGCAAACTATATTGCTTTTATGTTTGATCTAAACGATTTGAACAAATTTGGTTTTACAAGACATTTAATATAGGTGGGTAGGTACTTAAACTTACAGTTAAGTTTTTATTTATTATTATTTAGATTGTGTAGCAACTGAAAATCGTCACATGCCCGCAATCGTGGATCAATGAAGATTTATAAGGTCTGTATACTGTTTATTATTTCATTTTATTTTTAATTATTTCATAATGCATTCAACAATTCTTGAAAATAAATTCAATATGTTGACTGTTTTCACAGGTTTTTTGAAAAAGTCCATCATTCGGCGCACCAATACCTTCACCGTGACTTCTTCCTCTCAATAGCGCAGAGTTTTCACAGTCGAAGTTTGTTAGTTAGTTGAAGTTTGCCGGTTTTTTCAATAAAGAAAACGCTTAATTCTCAAGGGAATCTTAAATTTTTTTTTCAAAGTATTAACCATCGGATTCTATACATTTTGCCCATCTTTGAGGCAAATCGTGGATACCATTCCAAAAAAAAAAATCTCTTTCGAGGCAAACCATTCGACGAGCCATTTTTCGACTTTTTCAAAATTGGCGAAGCGCTGCTCTGCGGCGGGTGCGATAATATTTCCCAATTCAATGCTTTGAGAGTGTTCTTCACTACTTTAGCTGTATGGGGTGGTTTGGCGGTTTTTTCGATTTGTCTCTCGTTCATTTGGTGTGGTACCCATTTTCCATACTTTTGGATCTTTCCCATGGCTTTTAAACGTTGGCAAATTGCTCCTCGGGTCACATTAAGTGTTTGGGCCAATTGTTGTTGCGATTGGGTTGGGTCTTCATCCAATAACGCCTGCAATTCCTCGTCTTCGAACTTTTTCGTTGCACCAGGATGTTCATTGTCTGTTAAATCGAAATCTCCACTTTTAAATTGACGAAACCATGTCTCACATGTTATAATCACTGGAGCATGTTCACCATAAGTTTCTACCAGTAACCGATGAGCTTTAACTGCTTTTTTCTTTTGATGAAATAAGAAAAGCAACGAATGCCGCAAATGCGATTTACTTGGAACGAAACTAGACATATTCACTGAGGTAACCTACTATGACACTATTATTTTGGCAGAATGTAACTTGTGTATTTTTGAAGGTTAATGTCCATTGAAAAATATGACATAAATGCCAAATCATAGAAATGTATACATATCTCTAGCGACATCTTTGAGTAAAACCGGCAAACTTCAACTAACACCCCTGGTATACTAATATTTATATTTTATTTTACATGTAAGTTATAAAAAAAAAATATTTGTTTAAGGCCAAACGTAACGTAATATGCACTAACAGATGGCGCAATATTTTTTTATTTTTATAAAAAATACTTTTAATAAGTTAGTAATGCTTTTAAATATTGAATGAATTGTTTGTTGGCGGGTATACACACAGTAATAATTTATCCTCTTTCGTATTCCGCGTGTTATTATTAATTTTTCTGTTCTCAGATTTCTTTCTTTTATTTTTTATTCATAATTTTAACATTTAAAAACTAATTTATTTATTTTTATCTAAAAAAATGCGTTTATTATTTTTATTTTTCATTATTATTTATGATATTATTTTATTTAGAATAAAAAAACTATTATTTTTATTTAAATTTTTTGTTAAATTTATTTTTATTCATCTCAATATAAAAGCAGGAGTCAAAAGCGTTTTTTCTCAATTTTTTGAATTAGCGCTATCTGTGTCCGGGTATCACGTTGATGTAAAAGATGTGTGGATAATATACAAAATGATAAGCATGTGGGTATATTGGTACCCACATGTAAAAATTATTACTATAATTATTGAATTATAGTAATAATTTTTATTTTACTTCATGTTATTCAAAAAGTACCCAAATTGAATTTGGTTTACTGGAATGAAAATCAATTTAATTTATCTGTTGTATTATTCAATATATAATCTTGAAAATATTATTAGAAATAAAATACCAGTGACATCTGTGGTATAAGTGTAGCAACGGAAACAAATATTTTTAATGCGTAGTTAGCGAGTATATCGTAAGATGTCAGTATTAAAACCTAGAGCATTTTATTCGTCAGATTACGCATTCTGTCGTTAGATGTCGCTATACGAGCCCTGGTTGGCTGTCAAAAGATTTGTAATTTAGGCGTTGATGTTTATGTAAGCAACAACGTCGGCCTTTGTGGCGTGTGTAATGTTTGAAACTTCAAATTCACGCTTCTGTCAACCGGACAAAGAGCATACATCGGGAGTGTATTGTCGGTTCGTGTAGCAATCGAGTCTGTTCATATTTAAAAAGTTATATATTGTTAATTACAAACGTTCAGAGACTTGGTAAGATATATTTAATATTTATGTGCACACATCCTAGTTTTTGAGAATAACTCGGTACCTTTTTATTTGTTATGTAATTTAAAAATTGTTAAAATTTTGGGGAATCTTACGCGACCGGTGTTACATGCAATACAGTTATCTGAGTGTGCGACATTTGACGTTTATTGTGATAATTTGTTATGATACGGAAATAGACAATGTATGTAAACATGTGCCCTTTGCCACGTTTCCCGCGCTTTCGCGTCATTTTAATTTGTCATTTCGGGAATAAATGTAAATTAGGGAAAAATACTCCTCTCGTCCCAGACCTTGATACAAGTTCCCATTACTTGATTGTGGTAGTAATATAAAGTTACATAATTCAAATTATATAAGCCACTTGGAACTGGAAACGAGAACACGATTTTTATACGACTTGCCTAGATATTACGAACTTCAATAACGATATTTCTGTGAACATTCGTCATTACTTATGTTACGTTTATCTCTGTTGTTCACCAAACGTAATAATTACCGTGCTTTTTTTACAACAAAAAAATTAGTTTTCGATGTAGACACATTACTTTTAATTTATTTGAAGTGTAGCTAATTTATTCACACGAATTGTTATATAAACAACGCGAATTTTTTGAATAGGGCATGTCTAGGACATTTTTATATTGTCATGTACATGCGAATGGAATATCAGCAATGTCATAGGGTCACTGTGAACTCCTAAATAATAATGTAATATGTTTAAAATTGATTACCCACCTATCTACATACGTGCCAGCTCGAGATCTATGTATTTATTCACAAGTAGTGATTGTTACATTGCAATAAGTTTGCTAGGTACCTACCCAACTCGCCAATCTTTTGAAAAGGAGTGGTTGCCAAACACGAAAGAATAAGATCTACCTTATTTATAAAAGTATTATAAAGATGGAAATATCCAAAAAAATGTAAGAAATACGTTAATTTATTTATTTGTTCGACGTCGACAAAGTTATATAATTTTGAGTAGTCATCGAACTTGTAAAGTTTTATAGAACGAGTCTTTTATTGTGGCTTGAAATTATATACCAACTAATTTGGCGCTACCTCCGTAATGCCGTGTTTCTAACTAACTTGGTGACCGGTGCAGCTTCCCTTTCAGGTCTCACCGAGCTATTCCTAAACTGTGGATGCTCCGAATTAATATCCTCCCACCCGGTGGCGGCTCGTGACCTTTGAATGAGCTAGAGTGCTAAGATTGAAAAATACGGCGTTATTGATGTTGTTGAACCGAAAATTATTTTAATTTAATTAATTAATAATCAAAATTTAATTTTTTGTATGGAGATTTAGACGTATTTTTCAATCTCGGCACTGTAGCTCACTCAAAGTCACGAGCCGCCACTGCTCCCACCACTTTAAGACAAAGTTATGTAACGTGATAACCGTATTTTTAAATACCTAACATTTAATCAATATCGTCGTGATCCATCCGATGCCCAACAATCTTCGCGATGACGCGTCGGTCATTATCGTTTTATGTAACTTGTAACATGTCATTATAATACTATTATAAACGTAAGCAAGGGACTAAGTTTTCGGTATATAATTCATAGCGTAACAGTGTGCACCTAATGCGGTTTATTATCAATCGGGAGGGGATCCTTCCGAACCGCGTTCGTAACAAGTCGTAGGGGTGGGGTGTTTATATAATGAAACAAACTTCATAAGCTGTAAGTCCCGTTCCGAGGCGGATTCGTAGTTCGAAGGCGCATGATCGCCCCGACCCTCCTACTCCCACCCCTTCAAAGCGCTGTTTTAGCGCTGATTTCAAGCCTGAAATCACTGGTCACCTATACTAAATATGGCTATGCTGTAGAAATGAGATCTCCCCGGTAAAACCATGTATGATCGTGTGAAAAATATTGAGATTCGTAAAGAATGTAAGGCTGATATAAGCGCAATGAGTACGATTAAGAAAGGGACGCTTACATGGTTTGGGCATGTAGAGCGAATGAACGAAGAAAGGAGTGTAATAAGAATATATGAAACTAATGTGAATGGAAGAAGATGCCGGGGACGCCCGAGGAAGATATGGCACGATCGAGTGAATCAAATACTTGAGTCAGGACATGTCAAAAGTTTGAATGACAGAAGAGAATGTATGAGATGATGTATGAATGTGAATGAAGCAAGAAGTGTATGCCAAGATCGAGTTGTTTGGCGGTCCGTCCTCTCTGGCTACCCCTGCGGGGAAACGGCGTGATGGTTAGTTAGTTAGTTAATTAATAGCCCTCAAGCCACGATTTTTGGGAATGTTACTTTTAACCCTTTGTACTCCATTTTTTATCAGCTACTCCATAGAGGAATGTAAAAATATTAGGATAAATTACGATATTTTTAGAAAATTGGAAAAGTATGTTTTTTGGTAAAGCAATAAAATAAAAAAGACGTAGTTATGTTAAGAAACATATATTTATTATCATATAAGATTGTTAATAAATGAAAAATTTGCATATTCTAATCTTTGTAATTTTTTAACGTGTGGTATTTTAGAAAGCAGTCGCCCAAATGCATACATGGATTGTTAGGACACGTGTCACAGTACTCACTGGTTTACCGTCTGTTTCGAAAACAAACCCGTCTTCACTACCACTGAATTCTAAATTCTCCTCCATATTTGTTGCGCAGTAAAAATGATCCAAATGAATGCGTAGTTATTGTTATGAATGAAAAACAGAGCAAAAAGCACAACCTATCGCCAGTGGGTACTGAATACAAGTGAATAGAACATGTAAAGAAAAATGAAATAAAACCCGTAAAATTACCAATTTATTTTTTAAACAATATACCTATATACCTATTGTTTATGTCGCCGCTGCGGCGCCATCGGAGTTGTTAGAATGTTTTCTATGTTGCCGCGGCGGCGACAACGGAGTACAAAGGGTTAAGTGGTGTCAGATAGAATAATTTTCAATTGACAATATGGTAAAATCGTTTTAGTTGGAAAAGGGTATTTTTCACTACTACAAACTGCCAGCGGCGTGCATTCTTCTATTACCAAAGGTAGGTTGTATATAGTTGGGATATGAATTGTGCATTAAATATTTGAAAGTGGCCATTTTATTGTCATTGCTGATTGTTGTAGCCAACTACTCAAAGTTCCTTACAAAAAATACGAAAAAAATGTTTTCACGAAAAATTCATTACGTTCCTCTTATATATATTATTTAAATGTTCGTTTTTTTCTTAGTGTAGGCACAGATTTTCAGCCTTTATGGACTCCACGCCACTGCAAACTACAAATATCATAGCAAACCAGTAAAATATTCGTTTTTATCGTATCCTGTAAAGTTTTCATTATGTGGCTTAAGGGGCTTTAACTACTTATAGTTGATAGGCAACTCATACATCAGCGTTTTCGAGTTACAAACAAAACAATTAAATCTTCTTCCTCTCTCGTAAAATGGATTTTGGTCAGATAGGGCTTTTCTCCTTCAGTCCTTGCTTCTTGTTCCTTCTTACGTTTTTGTTACTTGTTTCCTTCTCACTACTTCTCAGTGGGAGCGCGCAGCTGCGTCGTTTGATGTGTCTCATTTTGATGGTCAAGTTTGCAAAATTTCATCAAGCTCGGAATAAAACTAGATTTATATAAAAAAGCAATCAAACACACTTGGATATATAGATTACTTTTACTTTTCGTGATTTTTATTTGATGGTATAACATAAACCAACGCAGAAATCACTGCATATATTCCTCGCTTCCCACCACTTTATTATAATATGTAGTCATTGATACAGACTGGCAAAAAATGAAACAGTGTTATGTTTACATCACTGCTTTTGTAATTCAAACAACTGCTCAATTCCAATGTTGGAATTGGTCGCATTACATAAGTAATAATGTTTGCAGTAACTGAGGCAATACACGTAATCATCACGTGGACCTCTGTACCGGTATTGTCTTAGCGGAACCTGACGACTTTGTATCTCCGAGCAGACTCACCTATCCCGGTTTGAATATGCTGGAAATTAATATGAATCGCGTAAATAACGTGTCACCCGTTACCAGTTGCCACCTGAAAGACAGACTCTTCCAAATACTACTTCTGAGTAGACATGGGTAGATTCATTCCAGGTAGTAATCGATTCAGTCTTGATTCACCTAGTCTTGTGAATTTCGTTATTGAATTCATAAAAAAAATATATAATAAATAGATGAACACGGCGTAGTGAGCAAGATTAAGAATGGGACGCTTAGATGGTTTGGGCATGTAGAGCGAATGAATGAAGAAAGGAGTGTAAGGAGAATATATGACGCGAATGTGAATGGAAGAAGAAGCCGGGGACGTCCAAGGAAGACGTGGCACGATCAAGTGAATCAAATACTTGAGTCGGGCCATGTCAGAAGTCGGAATAACAGAAGAGAATGTATGAGACGTTGTATGAAAGTGAATGAAGCAAGAAGTGTATGCCAAGATCGAGTTGTTTGGCGGTCCGTCCTCTCTGCCTACCCCTGCGGGGAAACGGCGTGATGGTTAGTTAGTTAGTTAGTTAGTTGAACACGGGATTTTTTGACATTCCAAATTGCGCTTGTGTTGGAAATAACACTTTTAAAAATGAACACGTAAATAACAATCTTACTCAGCTAGATAATAAATAATACGAAAATTTTTGTATACTTCAATGTCGTAAATAATGGTTTCGTTTTTAAAGACAATATTACGCGTCGAACAAAGATGCACCCTACCGAATATGGATTCCTTCGAAAATTCCCACCCGACTAGTGAAAGTGACGACTTGGCCGTGCTGGCTGGGACTAACACGAATGGAATAGCGGCGGGCGTTAAAAAATAAATTAGGAACTTCTTACTATTGTCTCGCAGTGACTTGAATAACTTGCGCCATACGGATCTAATATGGACAGACTCGATATCGACGGACCAGAGACACAGTGATTACGATGTCAGAACTGAATACGGAATACATTTCACTAGGGAATACGCGCTGTTCGGAATTACTGACTGGCTGACTAGAGGGGTTTGGGGGATTTGAGACTAGTGCGGACGATGACGTATGGGTTTTATGGATTCTATACGTTTGATGGAGTCCTGCACACTGCACAATATCTCCGGCGCCTTTACGATGACACCCATAGAATCCGCGCTCCAATTGTGGCGTTGCGCTTTAAAAAATCGCAGGATTGCAAGGCCTAAGCTAAGGAATGAAGATTATTTCCGTTTTAAATCGAGAATCGGGTGTATCACGAGATTGAATTTATTCATTTAATTCATTCATTTAATTTAGCCCATTCCTACTTCTGAGTGCTACACATCGATAATGATTCGCCTGGCGAGTGCACCGTGTACGTCGCAATAGCAGAAACCAAACAATGAGTTATTTGACACACGATTCGTCTTTACATAATGCTTTGGATTTCGCCACAATGAACTCCGGCGCAGCATCATTAAAACAATATGAATAAGAACTTTATATAATATGTTATTACCGATAAGATAACCCCATATTATATATGTTTAGTCAGGTGTGAAAAACATGCATAATAATCGGTGCGTCATGTTCAAAATGTATATGATCGCTTTATATAACTCGCGGTGATACCCAGTACCAAAGTAGATATATCTTCTTCTGTTGTTTTCTGTACATCCACAATCACACTTGCTAACCTCCCGGTGACACGGACTGTCTCGTGCTGCACATAAGTTCGCAGTTCGCACTCATCGGTTCTGATCGTTCCTTTAGTTCTTTGGCATCATTGCTTGGACTGAGGCCAGTATGTATCGTTCCAGGTAAAAATCACGTTACAGTTTTTCACCGACTGCCTTTTAATATTAGACTTTAATGACTAATGTGTCGTTTTATTTAGTTGGGAAATCTCTCATTTCTGGAAATAATTCTGAGTACTCATTCCTAGATTTTACTAGTAATTTCGCATCATTTCATGATTTCGTTCTTCGGAACAATATTCGCAATACGTATTTGCTCTTCCACGGTAGTTTCCACAATGATAAAATATTTAAATTTAAACCTGTAAATTATTTATACATAGAAGTGAATAGATAATATAATATTTTTCTTCTCACGAAAGTATTATACGTCTTTCGTGTTACCATATTCAGAATCATAATATTTATTTTATAGTTTCATTTTATTGATTTCCCGCATATGTTTATTTTTTTATTCACGTCTAGAAATGCATGCAGTCGAATAATAAATAATAAAAAATACCTTCACACCACTTTATTTGAGCTTAAAAACGATAGCTTCGGACACAAGTGTGTTATTACAATATATTTTCGTATTTTATAAATGTGTCCGAAACTAGTTGGTCTTACACTAAAATAAATGGCGCAATACAAATATATACAAACATATATATCTAAAATATTAAAAAAATACAGTAATATTTATATAACATTTGATAAAGATTTGGTAAACATTATGAGCTATCACCATTTTCGTGTACTTACCTAATATTAAAATAATTAAAAAAAAAACTTGACACCAATACCTAAATAAAAATTATACAACTCCGTAAAATATTAACACAATCGCACACTTAGTACAAGACTATCGTAATTGGAAAATTAGCAAAAAAAATTATTAATACACAGCAACATAGTGATAAAGTACAAATTGAATTTCCTGATCGTGCCGGACAACCTTAACTATAGTCCCGCTTCAGTAGTTCACTAACATTACGCATTAGTCCAAACCTCTTTTTTTTTTCAAACATTCTCAGTCCAATAAAAAATGTCATTTCTATATGGATTTCCCAACAAAAACTGTTTGAACTTACGATAGTCTTGTACCAGGGGTGCGACTTATAAATAAAACCCGCTTACCCGAATGTTTAATTAGAACATTACAACAACATGAATAATATGCGCATAAACTGTCGTGCTAAATGTTTAATTGTAATACTATATATTTATATAACTATAATATATACATAGGTTTGTTTTTGTAGCTTTATTTAGATATAAGCAAATTTTCATACATCTAGTAATAAAAAACATATAAGATACATAATAAAATAAATAGATCTATCTCTATCGATTGTTTCAAATGCCCTTTTTAAGTCTAAAAATACTGCAGTAATTTTACTGTTTTGTCTCTACAATTTTTCCATTCTTGTATTACATAGTTAATAGCGGTTTCACAAGAAAATTTATTTCTAAAACCCGATTGTTGTCGAACTGATATCTGCTTTGTCTCAATATATTCAGTTCATTGCTCCTTTACAATGTATTCAAGTATTTGTTCATACTTGGGTAAGCAATTTATCGGTCGGAATTCGTCAAATTTTTTTGGGTTTTCGATTTTCGGAATAGGAGTTATTACAGATGTCTTCCAAGTTTTGGGAAACACTCCACTATTCAGAGATTCATTGATAATTTGGTGTACATTACTTACCAGTTTTTCTCGTTAAAAATGTTGTGATTCATGGCTCTATATGTTTAATTTGATATCTAATTTATTTATTTGATATTAAGTCTATCCTAATTGTAATAAAACTGTACTGCTATTTTTTATTTTATTTTTTATACTTGCTGATATTTTGATAATATTATTTAAATCCATATTATGTGATTGGACTCTGGTATCTCTGTAATAAAAGTTTTATTCTGTTTTCATATTTAAAAAAAAATATTTTTTCCAACTTGTGTACATTGATCACAACATGCACGCACCTATATTGCTCTAATTTTGCGCTACATTTGTATGATGATTGTTATTTATTGTTGTGTTATATAATATTGTTGAACTAAACTCCCGCTGACAAGCTGCTTGCAGTGGCGTAGCGGGTACTAGTTCCCATTGTATATAATTAATATTAATCAATAAAAAATTAAAGTTTTTATTTTCTTTTGTTCTAGGTGGGTGAATTGCAATACAAGTTTAATTTTGTGAACACATCTACAAATCTGGAAAAAATTCAAGGAATACGAAAGCGGTAAGTTTTTTCCCACTGTTTTAAAACGAAAATGTAATCCTTAAATTTTTTCTTAACAAGAGATTCGATGTTTCATATGGATCAAAATGTATTTATATTATTTAAATAATTAAGAGGAACGGCTGCGCGGCCTGTTTCATACAAAACTTAATTTTGGATTTGAGGCCAAAATATCCACCCAAACTGAATGTTCTTTTTTTAAAAATTAAAGGTATAGTAAATATCTAGTACGAATTAGAAGTTTTTTTTTATCTGTTAAATTAAGAAATTTAGGCCATAAAAGAAATCAATTTTTCATGATTTTAGAGGCATCTTCGGAAATTATTTGCGGGTTAACGGAAGTTTTGTTTAAATTGTCATGTTTGCCATGTAAACACGATTATATTAAATAATTTTTTTTACATCTTTCAAAACACATTTTTTCGGGTCGTTGTTTTAAATTATGTATGGCAAATTTGTGTTCCTACCTAAATTAGTAATTTTTAATTTAAATTTAAGTCCACCATAATAATACTGATTTTAACACTTTTAAATTTTTTGTTTCATTATATTTTCATAGAAGGGGTAATTTGTTAATTTTTTTTTTATTAATAGTACCTTAATAATACCTTTGTAATAATAATATTTTTACATAATTTTAAATTAACGATTTGCACTTGTGTAAACTCAATTTTCTATGATAGACAACTAGAGTATGAATAATAATTACTCCCATTGTGGCCTTTGAACTGAACGTTTCAACAGGCACTCCCACACTAACGGGCGCATCGGAGCGCGCTCCTCGAGCGGCGCTCCAGTGAACACGCAGAAAAGTAAAGTCTGCTTAAGTAAGGTGACGGTTTGCAGCGCAGTCCATAGTGTGACTTTTCTGCGCAGGGTCTGGTACGGCCCGCAGAATACTCGCTCCGAAGCGAACGTGTAAAGCCCGCTCATGTCTTGCAAATCACTTGAATTTATTGTGTTATTATATAATATAATGAGCTGTTACGTACATAAAACATAAGTGTTTCACGTGTCTGAATAAATGCCTTGTAAGTAGGTACCTACTTATGTAAATATCAATTGTATTTATGTTCTGATCATATCATGAGTTATAAGAGAAATGGTATTAGGGGCGCCGACTGTCGGACACGGACTTTTAAATCGCAAGGAACCCGCTTCATTATTGCTTTTATGTAGTCATCGCGTGTGATTCGTACTCGTACTGGTCAAAAATGCTGGCTTGTTCAGTGAAAATTTGTAAAAATATGACTGGCGTAATAAACGGTGTAACGAATTAAAGGAAACTTCACCAATAAGTACAAAAATTAGAACACTGAATGTAGTTTTTATTGAAGCACGCCGTAGCCATCAAATTTAGTGATGTGTCGCCAATACGTTTTAATATCGATTATCGACATTTCGTCTCAAATGTATTTAAAATTAATTTGTATTTTATTGAAACGTGTAGGTTTTATATGGTAGACTGCTCCACATGACTGGTTTGCCCGATACTAACTGAAGACACCACGTTGAAAGAGTAGACCGTACGACCGTCCTTTCCAAAAGTCAAGCCAACTGTTCGATCCCTACTCACTTATTTCTTAAAAATGGTAGGCAGGTCGGATGTGTGTGGGGGCGGCCTTAAGGCACATGTTAATACAATATATGATATAAAGAATTCATTTGTATAGGAATCCGTATCCTAAATAATAGAAAAGTGCGAGGTCCAAATTACCGCGTTAACATTAGCGCGACTAACATTATTGAACAAAACAAAAAAATCGATATGCGTTGTTACGAACAAGGACACGCTAAACACGCCCAGAGTTCAGATCAGACTTATTTTTTATAACCAGTGGCGGCTCGTGACTTTTGAGTGAGAAAAATTAAAATTGAAAAAAAAAAATCATTTTCGGCTTCAACAACATTAATAACGTCTTATTTTTCAATCTTAGGATTCTAGCTCACTCAAAAGTCATGAGCCGCCACTGGTTATAAATATTTATGCAATGATAGTAAATATATTGGTACTGTAAGACATGCTTATTTTGACCGGTTTTGAACTTAAAACCTTGAAAAAAATCTTATTCAATAGCTAACATGATATTGTTTTCAGGTTTTTAGTCAATTTAGAAAAAGTAAAACTTTAAAGTTAAAATTTCAGAATTATTAATACGTGATCCTGTAATACGTATTTTGAGGGACGGTCAAAGTTACCCCCCACTTATTCTAACTTTGACCAGTGATAAAATTTTCCGTCATTTTATGTGCTAGTAAATTGTCAATATTAAAGACATTTTCAAAATGACATACTGTGTGCACTGTGCGGGGTTCTACAATGTTAATTTAGATTTTTATAGTAACATTTTAGGCGAAGTACCATATTTAAAAATGAAAATGTGTTGGTCATATTCAAAAAAATAAATAAAATATATGCATATAATTTTTTCATACGATTGGTATTCACTTTGTGCCGTCATTATTAATAAATGAATTAAAAAATATACTTAGTATTCACCACTTTATCAATATACACATATATCTACATGTTTCGACAGCGATACTTTCTTCATCAGGAATATATAGAATACTAAAAATAATAATATCAAGTATAGACAAATGATTAAAATTAGAACGCAATAATACGAAAATCGTAAACATTGAATTAAATTTAATAAATAATCAAATATATTTTTTAATAGCTATTTCTTGAATTGAATTAATATGAAAAACAATTTCTTTAATTGATTTCTAAAATAATTTTGTTATTCAATGTATTATAATATTTTTTATTAACATTTTTGATTAATTACTTACCTACTTTAATCAATTTTTATTTATGTTTATAATTTGTCTATTCTTACATTTGTCAGTTGCGACATAAGAAAGGTTTTTTTTTGTTTTTATCGTTTTTTGAAGTCCCACCCTGGCAGTGGAGTGGAAGGAACATTAAGAACTAGGTGTGTGCTAGTAATAGTCGGTAGGTACTCCACGACCGACGAGCGTCGTGTGTTCCAGCGTTGTGTAGCGACTGGCGGTCGTGATTACAATAGACGGAGGCGTGAGAAGTCATCGGTTCATTCAATTGAAAAGTGAATATGGTTATGTTGCTCTGGTTTTGAATAAGGTCAGGCAAATGAATAAGTTAACGTAGCAGCGGAATAGTACTGGAGTCACTGACCAAAATATGTGCTAGCCTAAATGACGGCCAGAATAAACTGTTGCGTAGGGGTATAATAGTGTGCTCTTTCTCTTCACACAATTATGAAAATAATATAAAATTTTATCTTTTGTGATCATTTTTCACGTAACTTTGCAATATTTTATCTAAATTGGAATTTCCTAAAGAAAATTTCAATTTATAAATATGTTAAATGGTGGTTTACACAAAATATTTCTTGTTAATTTTACACCACAAAATGAAGAAAAAAATACCAAAGAAATGTTAAAAATGAATTCACACGCAACATAAAAATTATATTAAATAAATGAAACACGTTGTTATAAACCACGAATATATTTAATTTTCACCAACCGGTTTCGCTTAACTCAAGCTTCATCAGGTTAAATATAAAAACTGTTATTATATTTACCATTTTGAAGCTTGAGTTAAGCGAAACCGGTTGGTGAAAATTAAATATATTCGTGGTTTATAACAACTTGTTTCATTTACTTAATACAATGTCAAACCACAAAGTGATTGCTTCTTACGAAAATACATAAACATTAAGTCAAACAGAATTTTTCTTGTAATTTTCACGTGTGACTAACAACTAATTATGCAATCTACATAAAACTAATTACTTATGCATACATAACAAATTGTAATGACTAATTTAGTAATCAAAAACGATATTTTATATCCGCTTTGGTCTATAAATATATGTTAAATTATGTGCGAGATGACATATTATTCAATACGTATTGAATTTTTCAATATTATACATCTCGTGTGTACTAGTGGTGAGCGAAGCGGCTCAGTTTAGTGAGCCGAATCACTAAATCAGCTCTTTGCAGTGTACCGGTTCGGTGATCCGGCTCGATTGAACGACGGTTCGCGTCCCCCCCGCACCATGCCCTCACCCTTGGCCCTCCTAAAGACTTCCTTAAGACGCTCTTACACGATACTTTGTTTCGTCCAGCTTTCGTGTGGATTACAGAGAGCTGATTTAGTGATCCGGCTCACTAAACCGAGCCGCTTCGCCCACCACTAGTGTGTACGGGCGCTGGCAGAAAAAAAACATGTAATATAATAATAGCGATAGAACAGCAATTTTAACAAAAATAATTGTGTAATTTAAATTGCGAACAAAGATGACATATTGCATAATAATACATTGTGTAGGTAAATATAGAGTTTGTCAAGATTACATATTCTTAAATTATGTATTTATTTTGCAATTTCAGAATGTAATGCAATATGCTATACCTACCATTCAACAAAATGTATGCTTTCTAAATAAGAATTTTATATTTCTTAAAGTCGTACTCGTAATAGATATGATTTTGAAAATAGTTAATTTAATGACCCATATATGTATGGATCCATGTTCACATAATGTTTTGATCACAGTAATTATTTAGTATTTTGCCTGATAACGAAACTAATATTCATTGTGGCTAAGCTTGCGATCTAATCGTAATAATATCACATAAATAACGAAATCGTAATCGATCATTGTTTAGGAAAATCCTAAATAATATCGCTAAAGCTCTGCTTACACAGACAATTAAGTCTAAACAGTCTATTCATTTTCCTGAACCATAAAATGGGAGCATTATGTTATACTATTACGTACTAGCTGGTGTTCCCGGACTTTCTCGGGATTTTTTTTTTGGAATAAATTTATGAAGTTGTGAATTCTTAGTTGTCGTTTGGGTGCCATCATTGATTTGATAGCGAAAGTAACGCCTTGTGACGACTATTACTATTTCTAAACAAAGAATAAAATATTTCTTTCCTAACGTTTATTTAAAAAAAAAAATCTAAATAAAAAAGAGTTTTTAAGTTAGTACCTACATGCGTTTTTTAATTTATTTTTTTTATATGAATACCGCACAAGTTTCCCAACTGCTCCCAACCGTCTGAAGCCAGTGAGACTATTGCATTCCCAATTGGGGAACGTTGTGAGCAGAAGGTATTGGGGAGGGGAAGGAGAAGGGGAAGAGGAAGGTAGGGAAATCTTGAAATACCTGGCTATTCAGATCTCGTCACCAAACACGTTAATGCGTTATCCATTTTGAAAATATTCTACCCAAATAAATCTTCTTTTAAATGTGTAATTTATGGGCTAACCTCAATACAACATGGCGGGTTCAATGTTTTTCACACTAATTTTAAAACGTTATAGCAACAGTTTTACGTCTTGAATTTCATTAAAACCACTCTAAAAAAAAGTATTCTCGGTATTAATAAGAACAAACTGTGCTATTTACAGCTAAACCGGTCTAGTAATTTTCGAAAAAAATCGCGGATAGACAGACAAACGTTTTTTTTTTATATGTAGAGATTTTTATCGTTTCGACGAGATTTGGTGGCCTTGGCAAATATTGTTTCGGTTTATTATGGAAAGGTGATTTTTTTAAAAGGTATTTTTTTTGGTTGAATAAAACAAATAAGTATAACAAAAGAGAATAATGTCAGTTGCTTTTTACATTGAAAAAATTATAAAAGTTTGGATAGATAGATAGATTAATATAAATCCATATATCCATATGAATATACAGTGGCGTGCAGTCCACAGAGGTTGAAAAGCTGTGCCTACCCTAAGTAAAACAACAGACCAAAAGAAGATTTTTTTTTAAATGCGACATACTAAGTAAGAGCCGGTAGATTATTTATTTAGTTGGCCACAACAATAAGCGGGGGATAATGATTAGATTTGGCGTTTTCAAATATTCAATGCACAATTCATACCCGAACTTGAGAAACTACACAAGCCTACCTTTGGTAATAGACCAATCACTGTGCATACACATACATACACACATATTATAAAATAATAACTATATTCAACATAAATAACAATTTTAAAACTTTTCAGAATGTGATGTGAACTTGTGATGGTTAGTTAAAAAAAAAAAGTTTTGCTATAATTCGTAATCGTATTTTAGGTCGGGTTGTTTCAATCTCCATTACAGCGTGACCGTTATGCTTGACGGCTGATCACAATTGGAGTTTGAAACATTACTATTTTTCTTAGGCATGTTGACTTTATGCATGTTTATGGAGTTATACGTAATATTGTATCAATGGAATCGGTACTAAGTCAACACAATGGCCGCAAAGACGTAACGTTTATGTTTTTTACTTGCTTATCTAATACAATTATTATGAGACCTTTCGTTCCATAATCTCGAGATTTAAATAAATTTACAATTCCTCCTCACCTTAATATCGCAATACGAACAGTTTGCGAAGTGATGCAATTGACCTATTGTGATGGGCATCAGAAACCATTTGTAAGCAACTGAGTTCGCTATATCTGGGCCGTTGCATAATGGCGTTTCAGCAGGTCCGATGTTACCTGCTTGTTACCTCGTCCGCTAATTCTGAATGTCCAATTTAATTATTATAGAATGTCTCCATTAAAAACTGAATAATTTATTTAAAAAATAAATTAATTTGAATATATATTTAGTATTCACCACTTTATAGATATACATATCTACATGTTTCGAAAGCGATGCTTTAATCGTATTCAATTGAAGTGGCGGCTCGTAACCTTTGGGTGAGTTAGAGTGCTAAGATTTGAATAATACGACGTTAATGATTTTTATTTTTTTTCAAAATTTCATTTTTTTGTATGGAGATTTAAATTTATTAATATTTAAAAATGGTGGGTAGGGCACTGCCCTATCTACCATCTAAATCTCCATACAAATAATTGAAATTTAAAAAAAAAATCATTTTCGGCTTCAACAACATCAATAACGTCGTATTTTTCAATCTTTGCGCTCTAGCTCACTCAAAAATCACGAGCCGCTAAGAATGAATACTAAGTATATTTTTAAATTAATTTATTAATCATGACGCCACAAAGTGAATACGAATTGTTTGAAGAAATTATAATTTATTTAGAGTTTGACTCCCGTCTGTGTTTCTATGAAGGAATCTACTTACTTGGGCGATGTCTAATCACATATAGACTTTTCAATATTGGGACAGCTAATTAACTAACCTCCACGCCGTTTCCCCGCAAGGATAAGCAGAGAGGATAGACCGCCACACAACTATAATGAGTTGACTTGATAACTCACGGGATTGCAACTTCGTTGTATGTCTTATTTGAAATTTAAAAAAAATCTCTCGGCGCACTCCTTTTTTCATTCACATTCATGCATCATCTAATAGACTCTTTTCACACGGCTAATAAACACAGTTAATTACTAGTTCGTAGTAGCGTGCAGTCCATTAAGACTGAAAAGCTGTTGCTACCCTAAAAAAACAAACCAAATAAAAATACGACAAATTTCCGATCAAAGGGTATTTTTCAATGAATTTGGCAAGGAACTTGTACAACTATTTCGACGATTCTTACGTAAACTAAGACATCTGCATAAAATTAAATTTTAAAATTCACAGGAGAGCTGTTTGAAGTAACAATCCAATTAACTTTTTTTTTCTTATTAGCCACTTGAAATTTAATAAGAAAATTAGCTTTTAAATGAAGTCTTTTGATGCACAAACAAAAAATTCTAATGTACGTATTTATATATATTGGTAAAAAAAGTCAAACATGCATTTTTAATAGATGTCCGAGTTTACCTAGGGAACGTCGATTTATTTATTACGTTGGGCATACGAATCAGCGGAATATGATAATAAAATAGCCATTTTCAAATATTCATAGAAAGGCTATACACATCCTACCGTCGGTCATAGAGCAGCGCACGCCACTGCTAGTTACCATGAAATACTGAACAGTAAAATGGTATTTATTCTATAATATAGGTCATATAGGTTATTCTAGAAGAAAGACAAGAAATCTATTTTTTTTTGGGAAATAAATCATGTCATGTAATATGCAGAAATACATAAATTTCGAAGAATCGTTAAACTGTTATTGAATTTGTTGTCTTATATCCGAGTGCTTTGCATCTTTGCCAAACAAATTATTATTATTTCTGGTTCTGAAAACGCGGACAGATTATAAAAACTGCAAAGCGCCCATTTGTCGACCACACCAATAATTATTATATGCCTCTATACCACGATTCTATTACGATTTACACTGGTGAAATGATAAATTAGGTTCCTTATGTACTGTTAGTGAGATATACATACAAACAGTGGATATAATGCATTATTTATTACTGTAGCGCCTACTCTCTAAGGTGTGATACATATATATATTTAAATATAATATATTGTTAAGAAAGGAAGAAAAAGGAGCAGACAATATCCACGTTGGCTGCCAGTGATGAGAAAGGAAGACAGTTCAACTCACCTCGAGGCCAGAAGCAGGGCTGATCTCAGGTTCCACCATGGTTAGCTCAGGTGGTAAGGCATCTCATCTCCCATCTCAAAGTCAAAGGCCGGCCGCAGCCTTATATCGGTGAAAGGTAACTAACTACTCGAATGAGAGAAGCGTGCTTTCTAGTCAGGGTTTATTTACAGGACAATATTTACAAGGGGCCTGATCCTACTCTAATCTGTTCTGGATAATCTCTCTCTGATGAATCTCCAACCGGACATGTTATTCAAACGGCACAGTTATTAACAGCACATACAAGAGGGTGAATTCAAATCTGCTTACATGGCGGTCGGTGACAGCAGTCACGATTCCATTGGTGTAAAGTGTGCAGACTAGGGACTCTGGATTTCACACATACAATGGCAGGCAGGACACAGCGAGTTATTGCACTGGTCACTGGCTTTAATATTTAGGTGCAATGCAGAGGTAGCAAGGCGTTTATATTGTACTGATCCAATAGCGGACGGCCACGTGTCCAAGTCACGTCGCACGCACCTGTCAACTCCGTGTCTGGATTTGGAATGCTGACGGGTGATCGCTTAGCGAGCCCACGCTGTAATGGCGGCCGGAAGCTATGTCCCGTACCTTGTCTCATTGGTCAAGAATAATGATGGCCGGCGGAAACGTGCCGTTATTGGTTACGTAACACTATTTAAATTAAATAAATCATTTATTTAAAAAAAAAAAACAAATTGACAGAGTAATATAACGCATGTGTACTGTAACAATTCATTTTTATAATATTTAATTTAATTAATATGTACATTATTTTGTGTCTATATTTTTTTTTAAAAGCTATGCCTTTGTGTATGTGGGGTGTTATTTATTTTGATATTTAGAATGATTTAAATTTTTTAAATTGTTATTATATATTTTATTTAGAAGAAAATCGTATCTTTTCAGGTAATTTATTGTAACATGTCTTTTTCTCTGAGATTTATTATGTACTCGTACATGATTTCAGTTGTAATATTGAACAAATCCCGCAATCATTCTAGCGGTAACGGTTATTCGCCTCTATCCAATTTGTAAATTGTAAATAGTAGGTCATATCTGTGTCCATAAAATACGCTGCGAGTTGCGACACATTTATGCAATACCGTCTTACAGCAGAGTCTAGAATCCCGCCCTCTGCAAGCATGCAGCAACCGGCAACTGGCGCAGCAACTAGGTGTTGTATTACAAATAATGTGCTTGCTTAACAATGGCGTCTCCACAGAACTCTTTTCTGCCTCTTACCTGCCTCCCGTAAGCGATTCGGTTGAGGCCCGCTGAGTGCAATAATAAAGTGGGTTGTGGCAATATGATACTGACTCAATATTTGATATAACAAAACGCGGTTATGCAATAGCGCCGAGTATTTTATGTGCGCGCTTTTTATTCTGTACTTACTCGGCATATCGAATGTTTGCTTTGTAATATTTATATAAACATAGCGTAATACATTTTTAAATCTTATGGTCGTCTTAGACCTTATCCTTTTTTTCGTCCTGTTAGGTCGTCTTGTTCTCTGGAATCGTGGTGAAAATAAGGTCTTTTTTTTTCTTACCGATTTTCATTCAGTTTAGCGCGCTTTATTTGACAGCTATCATTCTTTTACGTAATTATAATTTTACGTATTTTGTGGAGATAATGCGTGTTTATTTCGGAATTATATAAAAAAAAATATATATGAATACCGCACAAGAGTCCCAACTGGTCCCACCGTCTGAAGCCAGTGAGACTATGGCATCCCCAATTGGGGAATGTTGTGAGGCTGAATATGTTGGGGAGGGGAGGAGATGTGGAAGAGAAAGGTGGGGAAATACATGCTTATTCAGATCTGGTAAAATTCGTGTTTATTTCGGAATTTAAAAAAAATATATATATGAATACCGCACAAGAGTCCCTACTGCTCCCAACCGTCCGGAGCCAGTGAGACTATGGCATCCCCAATTGGGGACTATTGTGAGGCTGAAGATATGGAGAAGGGGAGTAGGATTGGAAGAGGAAGGTGGGGAAATACCTGGCTATTCAGATCTGGTCACCAAACAAGGCTAAAAGCCATTTCAAGCAACGTTTCAATTCTGAATGTTGGTCTTTCACCAGGGCGATACTGAGAGTATGTTCCACTCCGGAACGTGCGAAATAATACTGTATATTATTTTTAAATTAATTGTGAAACAGCCCAAATTAATTAAATAAAATGTACTTGAGCACGCCGGGATTTGTACCCGCGATCTTCGGATTCTTAGTCGAAAGCCTTACCCCTCGACCGGTGAATGGACACTGATATAGTTTCCATATGGGAATCGATATGGAAATAACTATCGTTTAAAGCTAGCTTTACAATTATGTACATTGATGAAATTCCCAGTAATAATAATAACCTTGCTACAACAGGATTTCTCGGAATTTCCTTCGTAGCATTATTATTCGTTGTTCTTCAATGAATTGATATTGATTTCTACTTTGGTGGCTTATTTGGGTAACTTCTTGGAATTTCCCAAGTTCTCTCGTAGTATTATTATTCTTTGTTGTCAATGAATTGATATTGATATCTATTTTTGTGGTTTATTCGGGTATCAATGTTTATTTGGAACATGCTCCTCCATTCAACCTTTCTCGCGGTAGTGGTTACGTCACATTGCCAATACCACTCTCCTGTAGCGATGTTAATATACGAGTATATATTTCTAAATACTGTAATTTATACTTGAAATAGCGTTTGATATTTGGCATGCGAATAATTTGGATTACTCACATATTTATTTTAATAATTTCTTTGATCTTCTTAGGTGATATTATGTTAGCTCTATCTGTCTCTATAATATGTAATGTGTAGGCATTGGACGGCTGGAAAAAAAAACACTTTAAAAATGGCGAATTTGTTGCGGTTCGAAAGAGTAATATTTGCACATGAAACATGGATCGAAGCACTTAAGCCGTGTAAAACTCTCGGAGCCATGAATCTCTTATCACTTATCATAATCGTACTCCGGTCTCCAGCGGCCGATATGGAAAGCTCTCCCGCGGAGCTAGAGGCAGTCAGAGCAGGTAGAGTGTACAGCGCAAAGCGCGTCCCGTGCGACCGCTCGGCTCGCCTCGTCACGTACGCCGATCCCTGTATTCGTTCTCTAATAGCCCGCTTTCGACTCCCAGAGACGTGCAACGCATGAGCTAGACAAGTGCGAACAAGTATCAATCAATAGTTGAAAATTGATGGAACGACCCGAATATATTATTATAGACACATGATTTCATTGATTTTGTCCTTACTGTTTCCACATATAGCGCATATTTTATGCTTGATTACGCCTTAGTTAATTTTTGTGTAATTAACCGTTTTAGTGTATTGCAAGTATGTACATAAATTGCTACAGATATTCTGTGTTTTTAAATAAATAAAAATATGGTATTCAATAAAAATGCAATGACTTCGATGAATATAAATCAATTTTAATGATTTTTTTAAAATTATGCAAGTTTAAGAATGTGGCTTTACGAATATTATAGTTCTAATTTTTAAAAAATCTACACATTTACAACTACAAAAAATATAAGATTATTTCACTTCACGATTGTGTTTTCGCGTGGTCCATGTTGTCCCTTTTTATACCGAGCGCATGTGAGATTGGATCGCCTTATCTTCTTACACATTCATTTATGGTAGCAAAATTCTCGTCGTCCGTAGTGCCGCTGTCATTTGATACATTACGATCATCCGCAATAGAACTAACTTCCGACATGGTGAAAAATATATATTCACTTTAGGGAGGGTTATTTATTTTAACAAGATAAACAATAAATACAGTTATACCTCAATATACCACTCTCAAATTAAACACGTGCTCTCCCGAGGACGATAAAAAGCACACTGAAAATTGCAGCGCTATAGCGCTGCGTTGAAATTTCCGTAACTAAAGCTTACAGCGTGGTGGCGCTGAGCCGCACTCTAACGGCTAAAATAGGTTTTTTTTATTAGTAAGATTTTTTTTTTAACATGAATAATTATAGAGAAAACATAAATCAAATTAAAAATAGTAATGGATATCAGACCAAGCAAGACGGCAGAAACCGTAGCTGTCTACGTGTGTATATTTGCAGTATTTGTTGTGGGAATGAAGATTGCAACCTAGAAAAAAAGAATTAGAAGCCATAGAGAAGATTCGTAACTATTAGAAAACGAAAATTTCACTTAAAAATTTTTCATTGTTACGGTGAATTTTTTTTTTTATTCGTTGGGGGTGTGCGTTGTGCGTTGTGTGAACTATCTGGACTAAGCTGTTGACATTGAAAGCATAATGGGATACCTTCGTCGAGCCGGTTCTTCGTCTTGCCCACACACACCGCGGCGCATACGAATACCATTAACACACCGATATCACCTACATAATCCCGCGAGCTGACTATTTTATCTTATTATACAGCCTTTTACGTAATATTCGCTTATATAAGCGACATACGAAGTGTCTAGTTCCATTATTTTCTCGCTTTATGTTTGAGTTCGAGTTGAGTTCGATAAGGACGCCAACTGTACCTACAATCGTATTTGGGCCGCGATGAATCGTCAAATTTTTTGCTGTTATATAACTTCACAGACGTTCGCTTTAAACTCACCTTATATAAACGCGATGTGAGGAGCTCCGGCAATATTGGAGATTACAAATTGTAAGTTTCAACGTTTTTCTTTTATGAATTACGTTGAACATCGGAGGAGTGTTTCATAACACGCCCTTGAACCAGATTATTTCTTACTTCATATCCGAAGCACACTAATGGTTCAACTATTTGCAAGCTCGTTTTTTGTGGATGCACTCATTGACATTTTTGTGAATAGTTTTTGCGATATTATGGCGAGTTGCGCTTCCTCCTCCTTTAGCCAACGTTTCGGACAGCGTTACAATGTCCATCATCAGAGAAGATGAGTAAATTGCAGTGCAGTGTGTGTTTATGCATGTAGAAGTGATGCCGCGTTGCGGGCGTAAACCCTCTTATTTCGTAAATGGCTACACAAAAACTCCGAAAACCACATTAAGCATCCTCACATTAATAATTTTTATTCGGATTGAAATACTGGCCCTAAGAGGGTTATCGCGCGCAACACGGTATCAATTCTACACGTATATACACTACACCAAAATGTATCCCAAAAGCTATTCATAAAAAAATATTTTTGACCCTGGAAACCTGCAAACTCATCGACATTTATTGGGGCCATTATCTAAGTGTCACATTTTTATGAATATTGACTAGGAATAAGAATACTTACTGATAAAGACTGATAGCGATATTGAAAGAAGGGTGAATGCAGGGATCTCTATTAAAGGATTAATGAACAAGGTTGGCGCTAACAAATAATTGTCTAAAGAAGCGAAGCTAGCAGTCCACCAACCCTGATGCATGGCAGTGAGGCATGGAACTAGCGGAAGGATAAAAGTAAATTGAATGCTGTAGAAATTAGATCTCTGAGGTGGATTTGTAGTAAAACCACGTATGATCGTGTTAACAAAAATTAAATTAGCAAATAATGCAAGACTAATGTAAACGTAATGAGTAAGATTAAGAAAGGGACTCTCAAATGGTTTGGGCATGTAGAGCGGATGAACGAAGAAAGGAGGTAAGGAGAATATATGACGCGAATGTGAATGTGGGTCGATCAAGTGAATAAAATACTTATACAGAATAACCGAAGAGAATGTATGAGACAATGTATGAATGTGAATAAAGCAGGAAGTGTGTGCCAAGACCGAGTTGTTTGGGGGTCCATCCTCTCTGTCTACGGTGCGATGGTTAGTTAGTTAGGATTCTTGTACAGTTTTGATGGGTTTCCCCTTTATGTTTGAGTAAGCGAAGGTTATAATCATGATTCACGTTTCGAAAAGCCGTATTATTTAAAATAATATTGACGCAAAGAAAACATTTCAAAATGTCGTATTATTTGAATTAATGTTGATGTTTGTTCGTTTACGTCACTGGTCCACAACGCGCGGTCAGTGAGCTTTTTTTCATTTCGGACGGCCCACATGGTTGAATAAAAAAAAAACATTAAAAAAATCGCATGCTGCTCTATGTCTGTCTATGATTGATTTATTGAATGGGGAACTCTTATCTTGTAATTATAAAAAAAAAGTTATGGCATCTAAAGATTTTACATACAATTATTAAGAAATGGGATATTTTAGATAGATACGTAGTTAAATTCTTGGCATATAATATATACCTACTGACTGCGGATAGTTGGAACTCTTCAGTGATATTCACATTAAAAAAATAATTCTAAAAAAAATAATATTATACTCGTAAATATAGATATGATACTTTAACGACGAATAAAAGTATGAAATAGTTGGATGTGATAATAGATGATAGGTTAAATTTGACAAACACTTAAAATACATAACCAAAAGATTGCTAAGAAAATTGTATCAGAAATAACTTGGATTTCAAGACAACGCACCTTGTATACAATTCTATCGTGAGTCCGCTTTTAAATGACTGTTCTAGTGTTTTATTCTTATGTATCGAAGCCCAAAGTAATCAACTGCAGGTTATACAAAATAGGTGGATGAGGGTGATTTTGAGGTGCAATAATTTAAAAAACATATAATTTACGATACTTTAACGATGGTTTACAACACGTGTGGGTAACCAGATCCAGCCCGCGGACGCGTCTAGTATCGATAATACCAAAAGTCGTTCAGTGATTTCAAAACATCTAAAATCGGAAAAAAAAGAAACTAAATATCTCATGCTCGACAATAACCACGCCATGAAGGCCGGAGTTGCAAGTGCTGCCATTTATAACCTTTTTTATTTATCTTCCTAAATAATATGATGATTGTTTCTCTTCGTGCGTACATTACATTACTAGACTTATTGAATAATTCACCCTTTGAGAACACGAATAACTGGATATGACTTATTGAATAATTCACCCTTTGAGAACACGAATAACTTCAAATGACTTATTGAACAATTCTCCCTTTGAGAACACGAATAACTGCATATGACTTATTGAATAATTCACCATTTGAGAACATGAGTAACTGCACTCGGTTTATTTGAATAGTTTCAATTTAGAGTGCGCAAGAATGTGTCTATGTTTGATAAAAAAAATACTATTTTTTTTAATTTACGGTATTCCCTGACTACCTTACACGATGGGAAATGCGGTGATGGAGTGTGTGAATGGGTATTTCGATATGTCGGCCCGCGACTCGGAGGAAGATTTGCAATCCGACCCCAGACGTGAAAAGGTTGCCCATGCCTGGTTTACAAGCTTTAAAAATATCATGCTCCCAAAATATCTGCGAAGTAATTTTATTATGTATATAATGTAAATATGCACAATTATTCCACGAGAAGTTGTCATGGTTTTAGGCATCCCAAAACTAAACTTTCGTGCACATAAAACATAAGTGTTCTATAAAGGTCACTTGTTCTATAAAGGGCTATAAAGGGCACTTTTATAGAACAAGTTCAAGCACTTGTTCTATAAAGGGCACTTTTAATAGCGTTACAAGAGCTGTGAAGGAAGCTACAAGTCTTCGCACTTTCGTAGGATATGTGCTTAATATGCGAAAAAAAAAATTATGTACACCTAAACATTGTGAAATGTATTTTTTTTCTCCATATATATTGCATACATCTAATTATACATAAAAATAAATGAAAAATTCAAAGTTAACCATGTCAAGCTGTAGGCACCCTACCCCCCCGCTGCTTACAAATAAATAGAAAATGGTTAAATTTGCCCTCCGATTAAAAAGGTTATGCATCACTGATTTACGTAAATCCATTCATACCAACCTGACGGGACGGCGCGGAGGGTTGATTATATTGTTACTCTAAGGTTGATTCGGTTGTTTGAAGTAAGGCGGGTGACCCCGCCACATTTCAGGTTTGCCATTCAACGACCCACCAATTGCCGCAACTCTGAATCACAAAATCAAAAAACATTTTTAATAGTACGTGCTTTTCCTTCGAAAAGTAAATTTTGAGATGCGATTGAGGAAAACGAGCCGCTTACCTAATAATTATCTATTTACGTATTATTTGTTTTCAACGCACATAACTATAATTTTATCATAGATCACACGTAGCGTTGCGCAAGGTTGCCCTGTTATATATTATGTTTTTCCAAATATTTATTTCTGCAAACAGTGAATCAACAATATCATTAAGACCTTTAATTTCATACCTGCTCTTACTCATGTTATAAATATTGATGTGCTCCGTTTGTAATGGCTATGCTACACGCAGCCAGCAGCAAGGACAGCGATACGTTACAAATAAATCGTTTAGTTAATTTTAAGTCACTGTTCGCGATTGGAAAGTGATAAGTAGTAATATACCATTTTTTTCTGTTATGTGATCCCACTATCTTTGTATCTTTGCAGTTAGGTGGGAGCTATTATCGCGCTGTTGGGACATGCACGCCATCGAGTTTTATTACAAATTACAAAGGATAAGAGTTTACTAAGCCATTTATTTAAATATACGTGTGGACGACACTATCACTTCTCTCCGGATAGTGATTTAGTTACCAATTATCGCTGTCCTTGCTACTGACTACGTTTAACCTACGCATAAGCGGTAACAGCTTTGACTCCGAGACAAAGGCTCACCTTGACTAATTTATTAAGTTTTCCGTTTTTTTTTCACACATACCATTGCGTAGATTATAAAGGTAGTTATATTTCATTGTCTCTATTGAAATGTTGATGTTTGTTTTTAATATTCCATAGAACTTAATAACCGTTGCGTCGTGTAAACAAACTTAAGGGTAAACGAAACGTGATGAACACGATGATCACGATTGCGCTAATCTAGATTTAAAAAAAGCTTTTAGCACGTAATGCTTTTAAATATACAGGTGAATTGTTTATTGGAGGTTGTACACACGGAATATGTAATTGCATAAATTGTTATTGTAAGTTAAGACCCAAGTATCCCAAGAAAATTACAAAAATGCTATATATGTTAGTATTACATTCATATATTACATTTTTATAAGTTTCTTAAAGGACAATAATAATTTCTTTCATTTCGTATACCGTGTGTACATCCGCCAACAAACAATTCGTTTCAATATTTAAAAGCATTACGTTCTAAAAGTGTTTTTGTTATAAAATATTTAAATTAGCGCCATCTATAAGCGCGTATTACGTTTCGTTTACCCTTAAGTGCGATATGTTTTCCTGTAAACTGACTGATCTCAACTTGTGAAAAACTACACAGAACCAAAGCGCAAAATAAATTATGTATTGGTTAGGTTAGGTTAGTTATGTGCAGTGATCCTAATTTCCCCATTTCTCAATATTCCCCAGCTGGGGTTACCATAAGCTTAGTATTGTTGCACATAAAACGTGGGTTATCTGTAATGTATTCTACTATGGAAAATATAGACAATTCATTGCCAATTCATTCTAATTGTCGTGAAGTTGTCTTTCCGGCTTCTTGTTCGCATTCTCCCTCGGTGGGAGTACATCTACTTAAAAAGGCATTGCTCTAATTAGTCATGATCCCGTACCGTTCTCTCTCTCCCTCTCTCTATACATCTTTACAGGGTGGCCGGTTCCAACTTGAACCTAAATCTTAGAGAAATCTTAACTAGATAGTTGTTTGAATGAACTTCAATATGTAAAACTGTTCCTATAACGTTTTAAAATTAGTATGAAAAACATTGAACCAGCCGTGTTGTATTGAGGTTAACCCATAAATAATTATCCACTCTGGTTAGCCACAGATTACATATTCAATAGAAGAAGGTTTGTTTGGGTAGAATATTTTCAAAATGGAAAACACAAGTAGGTACCCGCTTAAGAACTTCATTATTTAGATACATTTAAAAAAAATAATTTTGGAATGAAATAATTTTTTTTTCTTTGTTTGGAGATAATAGTCGTCACGAGGCATTACTTTCGATGTCAAATCAATTATGGCATCCAAACGACAAGCAAGAATTTACAACTAGCTAGTATTATATAATTTAAAAAAAATTTACATAATTTTTTTTTCCATCCGACTTTATTTATTTTATGCCAACATGAAATACCATTTCTATATTTCTTCACCATAACCACAACTCTTATACGATGTCTTTTGGAGTAATTTTATTTTCTGTTTATTATCACAATTACAATTTACAATTTACAATCTGCTTATAGGCGGAAACACTCTCCAATTATTGACTTATTACGTCCTTCAATATTATGTATCGAGTACCAATCACCTTGTATGTATATGCGTTAAAGTGTAGTCCAAGGAGCGGGGAACCAGTGATGTTAATATGGGAACATGGAATTGACGCTAAATGTATTGGATGGCACATATCAGTGGCATATTTGATATTCCATTAAAAAATTCCTATTTAAATTGCTATTTTTATATATAAAAATATCACCATATATGTGTACCAGTATATGTGTAGTGTAAGGAGCGGGTAACCAGTGATGTTAATTTGGGCACATGGAATTGACGCTAAATGTATTGGATGGCATATATCAGTGGCGTATTTGATATTTCATTAAAAAAATCCTATTTAAATTGCTATTTTTATATATAAAAATATCACCATATATGTGTATATGGTATGTGTAGTGTGAGGAGCGAGGAACCAGTGATGCTAATATGGGCACATGGAATTGACGCTAAATGTATTGGATGGCATATATCAGTGGCGTATTTGATATTCCATTAAGAAAATCTTATTTAAATTGCTATTTTTATATATAAAATCTGTCACTTTATTTGAACACAAAACTTGATTTCGGGTGAGAAAAAAATCACCACACGCCACATATAGATAGTTGAACATTATAGAATGTATTATGTAGTTTCGACTCCTATTGAGCCCCAACTCGTCGCTGTCTTGTTAATTAACTCTACGACCGTGAGTTCATATGAATTACATAATTTAATGTTAATTCGTGAATCATTTCCCATCCTCGACTAGTTTTATTGTGCCGTAAAACCGCTTTGCGTACACAACGTAACGTAACATGTTTTTCTTCAATTAAAATATATTATCGCTGGTAATATTTTTAGTCCGATAAGATTGATTAATCCTAAATTGGCGTTAAATACGTTTTATCAATTGATTAGTGTGAGAACCTCCCGGTGCGGGGGGAGCCGACAGATTCCAACATAATCCCGAGATTTGGCACTGTAAGGCAGCCAGGAATGTGAATATTTTTTATTATTGTAGGATTTTCATCGTTTCCACATTCCTTATAGTTATGTAATACAATCATTAGGTAAAGGATGTGTTTATTATATGTTTTATTTTCATCGGAGTCTTTTCCCGCATTCCCAGTTAGAAGTTGTAGCGTAGCAATGAATGTTCAATGATTGGATTTTTCTCACATTCCCCGTAGTTATTCAATTAGTTCAAGTTTGTTGACAGATTTTTATCGGCGATTTTTCGCATATTCTGTTAGTTTTATAGTTTTTCAGTATAATAAAAATACCAGTTAAACGTAAAGGGAATCGATTGATTACCTTCGGGAATGTTTTTCACATACCTTATGCAACACAATCGTTAGTTAAAGGGTGTGGAATTAGTTTCACCGGGGACACAATAGTTAGGTAAATTATACACAATAGTTAGGTATCCATTGATTTCCTCCGGGAACGTTTTTCACATAACTTATACAACACAATCGTTAGTTAAAGGGTGTCGAATTAGTTTCGCCGGGGACACAATAGTTAGGTATCCATTGATTTCCTTCGGGAACTTTTTTCAGATAACTTATACAACACAATCGTTAGTTAAAGGGTGTTGAATTAGTTTCACCGGGGACACAATAGTTAGGTAAATTATACACAATAGTTAGGTATCCATTGATTTCCTTCGGGAACGTTTTTCACATAACTTATACAACACAATAGTTAGGTATCCATTGATTTCCTTCGGGAACGTTTTTCACATAACTTATACAACACAATCGATAGTTAAAGGGTGTCGAATTAGTTTCGCCGGGGACACAATAGTTAGGTAAATCATACACAATAGGTATCGATTGATTTCCATCGGGAACGTTTTTCACATAACTTATACAAAGCAATCGTTAGTTAAAGAGTGTCGAATTAGTTTCACCGGGGACACAATAGTTAGGTAAATTATACACAATAGGTATCGATTGATTTCCATCGGAAACGTTTTTCATTTCCTTAGAATCATTCAATAAGAATAATAATAATGCTTTGTTCCAGAAGGTACGCAGGGATGATGCAATGCAAGACGTTCCACAGGTAAAAGTTGTCAATGGATTTTCATCATTGACTTAAAAAAAAAAATGTAATTTTACCTTAGAGAACCTTTAGTTGTCGATGGATTTTGCACCGGGGGGTTTTCTCGCATTCCTTGTGGTTATTCAATACATCGTTAGGTAAAGGGTGTCATTTTGTAAAAGGTCGGCTGAGGGAAAGCGGCGTAATGATCGGAATGTGGTGCTCGCCCCACTGACACACTGAAGAAGCTCACATTAGTCCACTGTGTTCAACGATAACGCGAGGCCTCGTAATTTTCCGCCGCTAAGTATCCACTTCAGGGATAATGTAGGAACCTTTTTATTGACTTTTTTAGGGATGGCTATGCTGTGGCGAGGGACACACTGATGCAATTAGTGATGTGAATAATCGATATAATATGACAATTAAAATATCCGATTCCCAAATTAAGCAACGTTAATGTACACCCGCCAATAAACAATTCATCTAAATATTTAAAAGCATTAAGTGCTGAAAGTGTTTTTTCTTCTTCTAAAATATTTTCATTAGCGCCATCTGTGAGCGCGTGTCACTAACCTTTATACATTTTTTTAAAGGCATAATTTATTATTACATTCACACCTTGCTAAAAAACTAGGGTGAAAATTTTACCCCTTCAAAACAGTCACCCCTATTTTCACTACATCCATCTTTCAAGATTTATTCATTTATTTATATTATTCCTTTACAGGTTTATTTAAAAATTTATTAAGAACTATTTTTATTCTTTATTTCTTCAAACGATTTGGTATTCACTTTGTGGCGTCATTATTAATAAATTAATAAAAAAATATGCTTAGTATTCACCACTTTATAAATATACATAAATATCTACATGTTTCGAAAGCGATGCTTTCATCATCAGGAATATATGAATACTAAAAATAATTTCAAGTATAGACAGATGACAAAAATTAGAACACAATAATGTAAGAATAGACAAATTATAAACATAAAAAATTGATTAAAGTACGTAAGTAATTAATGAAAAATTCTAATAAAAAAATGTTATAAAACATTGAATAACAAATTTATATTAGAAATTAATTTATTTTTTATTTTTTATTATTAATATTAATATGAAAATTAATTCAAGAGATATATATTTAAAAAAATAAATTATTTATTAAATTTAATTCGCTATTAACGCTTCTTCTGATTTCTAAAATTTCATATTTATCTAATTGAAAACAAAGTATATTTGTTAATCAATTTATTTTTATTCAATTTAAAAAAAAAACGGTTCATTTATAAAAAAAAGTTCTGCTTGTTAATTATTATTACGCGTGACAGCTTCTAACCTTTACAGGGCAGTAGCAAATATTAATGTTATAACGAATACAACTAATTTTCTTTGATAATTTCCATGAAAAATTATCTCTTTGCACTTATTTCACCTTTACCTTGAAACTAACTAGTTCTTTAATTATTTTGATAAGTGCTTTGAATTTTTAAAAAATGATCCACTATTTCGAAATGTATTTCACGATTTTGCACATCACTAACATTTTTGATTTAAACCCTTGTGTTAATCCTGTTGATTCGTTAATCGCCCTTAATTTTCATGCCGTTTATTCATCAAGCCTGCACACAGTGCTGGTAATACAAAATCGCATTATTTCTGGAAGTTATGATGTCGGTTTAACGGAAAGCGTGTCGGTTTAATTTCGATAATCCACGCCAATAACGTTTGATTAAAATGTAAACCAACGTAAACACTTTTCTTCATTTCACGCCGATAACATCGAACCGGAATCACCGCAAAAGTACTTACTTGCTCGTTAGCCCACATTCTTAGAAAACTACACTAGATTGCTTATCAATAATGTGATAGTACCTACTTAAGCCGATACGGACGATTCTTTGTAATGAAGTCCTCTTATATAAAGCGTTAGATGACGGCATATTTTCGTTCTGCGTCCTCACTTATATGGACACATGTGTATATTCAGTATTTGTTGATTTAAACAAAGGCTGCGCCAAATTAAAGAATTGCCGTGTAGGTATTTATGCCGATTGGAAATAATGGAAATATAACTGATGTCGCCAATTTAAATACGACCTTTCAACAACAACAATAAAGTGTACACATTCTAATGGTCGTTTTACGCGATGCTTTTTATTGAATAAATTTCATACAGGTCGTCTTTCCGCATGGATTCGCTATGAAAAATAGTACTTGTTCTATTTTTAATACCGATTTTCGTCCAGTTTATTCCAAACGCCGATTCTGAATATGTAACTTTTATTATATATTGTTGGTAATGTATGGTATGTTGTATATAATGTTGGTATGTTGGTACCATTGCATTTGGAACATCTGACGTCACGTGCGCTTTCTGTTTTTGGATTAGTATGGGAATTTTTATATTTCGTTTTTGTTTTGTATTTTAAATATGTTTTTTTTAGTTTTGGTGAAAATTACCCTTAATTTGGGTGACTTTAAGCTCTATAATTGTTGTTCAATATAATAAAAAAAAACTATTATTAATGAAAGAAATTAGAGTAATCACCAGCAAACCAATTATCAGTACGGATATTATGATAATGTTAATGCTCAATACTATTATTATTCTTTGAATTAAAGTTTCTATTATTCTATTACTAACATTTGACATCTTAACAACACAACTGATCGAAAACCGACTGGCCATAGATTTGGAGCTTTTTGGAAGGCTTTGAAAAATTGAAACTTTGAAAATTATTTTAACTATGAAAACTATCTTTAGAAAAAAAAACAAATATACTGGTATTTAAGTTTGAATATCATTTTTGATCAAAAAAATTATAAAAATTGGACTGGAGTTCCTTATTCATACTATCGACGATTTCAAATTAGGTTACCCGTAAATTTTATTCTTTCTTCAATATTATTAAGAAGGTACATTAAAACATCTTTTTCAACAAATATGCTAACACAAAAACTTGTTTAAAATCGGTAATTCTCGATTTTTCGTAAAGCGACCTTCGGTAATTTAAAATAATATCCTTACCTGACACTCCTGACACCATTATATATTATATACAGCTATTTTCCTAAACATTCACAGGTGGATAACACACATAAGTATATTATTTATAATTTGTTCCTACTATGCGAGTATATCAAGATTCTTCATTATGTAAGTTCTAAAATGCTTACGTAACTCTAGGAAGGTTTTATGAAGCAAAATTTTTGTTTCAACTTTTGTTTTGTTTGTTTCCATCAGTGATGCAACAATATCTGTTTGTGTGTTCTTAAAAGAAAAAACTCTTGAACGGTGAGCTCTGCCGTCATTAAATTTGTACACTTTTTTCTCTCTGGATTTTTAATGTCAATGCAACAATTTTTTACTCGTTAAGTCATTTTCATGAAGAGTTGTGAAGCTTTGAAATATCATGCTATTTCATAATTTTTTTTTCCTTTTGTCAATAAATACACCGTAAGTACTAGTATTGATGATGATTGTTAAAAATTTGAATGCTAATAAATTATTTTTAAATAATAAATATCTACAATTAAAAACCAATAGTTTCTTCATCAGGATCATATATTGTGTAAATCGTATTCTGGTGAAGAAACCATTGGTTTGAAGACGTGTAGATGTTTATTTAATAAAATAATGGTTTACACAAAAAAATAAATTATTATCATTTCTTCAAACGATTGGTATTCACTTTGTGGCGTCATTATTAATAAATGAAGTTTTAAAAAATACGCTTAGTATTCACCACTTTATAAATATACATTGATATCTACATGTTTCGAAAGCATGAAAGATGATGAAAGATGAAATAAAATGAAATGTAAAATGAAAAAAAAAACCGGACGATGAAAGCATCGCTTTCGAAACATGTAGATATCAATGTATATTATAATAAGTGGTGAATACTAAGTATATTGTTAAATTCATTTAAAATCATTATCATTGAGTTAAAAATGGTGCCGCCCTTGAGGTGATCACAGCCCCTGATGTGACTTTTCACAAAAGCGGCGCTATACAAGTCATCCAAGTATTATTATAAAGTTCCAAGGCATTTATTGAGGACGAGATTTTTTAACCATTTACTTATGTGTATCAGTAGGAATATTGTAAAATTGTACTTCGGTATTGCATTCAGTGTTATTAAGTTTGCCATTTGTTTTGCAATGTGATATTGTAATCGGCGAACACGCTATTGTTTTTCTTTTATTGGTCCTCGGCAGTGGCGTACACAGAGTTTTTAATCAGGTTAAGAAAAACAGCGAATAAATAGAAATTAAAAACAAAATACCCCGGACGACACCCTTCTTGCAACTTTTCGCTAAGAATGGCGAAGCTGTTGGATGTAGCCCCTTGGTTAAGATTATCTCATCCACGTCATATCAATATTTTGAAATAAAGCCAACTTAATATTGTCATTATTTCGTTTGTACAAATAATGTGTCATATTTACCAATATATGGCACTGATTTTTACTGACATTGCGGAAAAGCACTGGGTTTTAGAAACTAACACAAACGGTTCGTCCCTTGGCGCGCATTGCGCACACATGCGCGTTTGAATCTATAGAAGAGATTCAATAGTTGAACATGACGTGTATGTCATTTTGCATAATTAGTCCCTGCCTTTGACAGGTTATACTGGTGCGGTCGATGTAGCGCGTGCGGCGCTGCGTTTCGTGATTGGTACTTGGCGCGTGTTTAAAGTGAAGATTACTTTCTTGCAATAATTTTATTCAGTTTAATATTATTTATATTTTATGCGAGTAAGGTAGGGTAGGCAGTGCTTCTGTGCCTATATGGACAGTACGCCTCTGGTCCAGGGCTGAGACTGACGCTCTGTGAGCTGTGACCTTTACAAGTACACCGTAAATCAAATAAATGAAATGAGTTTATACAATTAAATGTATTTTTTTTGCTGTCGTATCATACGACTATATACTAAATACGACTTACATAAACGATAAAAAAATATCGTTTTATCAATTTCCGATGTATAATTTTTGTGCTGCAATCTTGAGCAGATACTAAATTTCATTGATCTGTCTGGGGTCTAGGAGTAGAAAAGTCTCGTTCAAATCGGCGATATCGGTTTTTATCACACTTTTTAGGGGATTTCCCTCATCCAAGTTTATTGTTCAGGAAAAGGGAAAAATTTATATATCATATTAATATTTTTCTAAATGTCGGTAAGTAGACCATTTGGATGAGTGACACCTCTTGAAATAAATTAAAAGCTCGTATTTTTTTTGCATAACTCCCATGTATTGAAGTAAGTTGAGAGCTCTAATCAAATTTATGATTTAAGCATCCAATGTGCTTTTCGAAAGCTCTATATCCATTTTTATAAGTGATTTGATTACACTAAGTTGTTTTCCATCATATATATATAAAACGTATTTTTTATTAGCTATTATAATCCATAAATATATGTTTGTACTAGGTACCGAGAAATCGAACCCTGAAGTGATAAGAGTTCTTTAACGTTCAGTGATTGTTAAGATGTACTACAAATCCTTCGTGTTTTATATGATTTATACCACAGTGCTTATTATTATAAATATCTTTATAAAAGTAAAAAACATTGCTGTGTTATTGTCAGTGGCGGTTCGTGATTCAAATCATTGGGACTCCAACATTAAAGCGTTTAACATTAGAGCAGCTTTTCTTCTTCATCGAATATATTGAGTCACGTCATTTCAAAAGTTGGTGTGGGGAGGTAACAATGATAATAATGATAAGTGGATAATTTTTATAGCAGCGCTTCTATGAAAAATCACCTCAAGGGCGCTGTACAAATATCACTTCATATTCTGGATCTAATGAGAAACATAACAAACCGATTGTACATACAATATCGCTTAGGTTTTTTTGGCTTCATATTATGTAGGTTTCGGGATTCGTACGAAGGACCGCCTCGCTATGTTCCCATTTTTATTTATTTTTTTACTATGGATTCGTGGTGCGCTGTTTATGTGTACGGGTAAATACTACGGAGTTGTGGCGCGCTGTTCAAACTGTAGTAATATTATAATCCAGGTGAGTCTGGTTCGCTGTAGTTTTACTTTGGGAATTCACTGAACAACCGCTCAATAGAGAAAACCGACTCGAGTTATACTATATTTTACATAATCATAAGAAAAAGTAATTTTTATTTCACGTCGTTATTTATTATTATCTTTGATACCTTTAACTTTCTACGAGAATCATCGGGACTCCATCAGGTAGTTAATAGTAATGATAAATGTTTATTCCGGTATGTGGGGAGGTTAGTGCACTCCCACACATTCCTTACTACAATAGTTATAAAAATATACAAAATATGTACAAAAGTTTAAAAATAAAATAATTATAATATAGTAGGCGAATGATACATGACACATAAAAAAAAGTACATGATAATAATGCCTTTATGGTGCTGCGGCATTTAAATTGTGGGGGACCAATATCTTTCTCCAGTATGCGACGATGCTGGAGGCTGGACTGGGGCGGGCGTCCGTGATGGGGATATTTACGGAGCTGTTTATTCTTTCCCTCATTCCAGCCACCCTGGATCTTATAAGGGCTGGTAAACCGGAAGCGCTGCAGTATCTGGGGAGGCCAAACATTATGCGGAAGGCGTTATTGTACCGTACACGAATTCTTTCCATACTACTCTTTTCATAGTTAAAACGCGTTCATTTTCATAATTTGATATTAAACCATTATGATGATTTAGTCAAAGCAAAACTCGGTCGTCATCGAACATATTTCTACATTTTGTTGTCGTGTTGGACCACAAAACCAAGTGAATGTTTCATTTTATTGTTATTGTAACCGTTCGTCCTCTAACAATGCGACCTATAAAGAGTTGCCTGGCGTAACTTTCTGATGTATTGCGAACGACATTATTATTCATAACAAAGAAAACCTACATTAAACAATGATAAATTGCGCTACTTATCTTAATTAATTCACTTATCGAGCCATTCTACACATAAACTAATTAATTGAATTTATTTATCGAGAGTGCTTGTTGATGCCTCACTTCGAGCATTATTTGTTCTGTGATATTAATAAATCGAAAAAAAAACATAAAAATTTGTCACACTCTATACTACATTTTTGTATAAATTTATAGATCAGTAAGTATCGTATGACCGTGGAACCTCATCTACAACCTTCGTTTCGAATCCATTATAGATTTTTTGTAAGCACCCAGGAATGAAGTTTTATATCGCATTGAATAAACACATTTTCACAGCTCTACCATTCAACTTATGGAGAAAAAAAAATCCGTAGTGTAAGAATAAAATGTTACTTTATAAATGTTAAATGGGCAGGTACCTAGTAGAAGTCTCCTCGGTTTAGTTAGTTATTTTATTTTTTCACCATTGTTGTCAATACGAGGTAATCGATACCCGATATATCTGTTTCTGAAACATTTTAATAATCATATAACCAGTGGCGTGCACTCCTTGACTGAGGGTAGGCTGAAGCTTTTTAGGCGTTGATTATCATTATTCATCACCCCATAAAGCACGACTGATTAGGCGGTCAAGGCAAATTGCAACCGAATATTAGAATTTTGCTGAGTAGAAACAATTTCTTTTGGTAAAACGATCATGAAATAAGAATTTTATGATTTTTTTTGGAATTTTAATTTAACAGCTTTTTAGCTTTTATGGGCTGCACGCCACTGCATATAACTAATATTCAATTTTGGAATTACTCATTGAAGCTGATAATGTAATTGTAATGCTTTTGTAATATATTGTTGCAGTCATGATGACAAGGTAGCAGCCAAAAATATATGGAAATTAATTGAAGATGATATTGACAGTTCTCATAAATCGATGTATGATACCGATAAAAATTACGGAACAGATTGAGCTCGCTGTAGCTCAGTGGATTAGAGCGCAAGGTCCCGGACTACCGTTACGTTGCTACCGTTACCTTTTTCTTTACCGAAAAGACTTTTCTTGTTTCATTTTGAGAGTTGTTAATATTGCCTTCAATGATTAAAGCTACAACTATTTGCCCAACATTGTTGTCTCCTCCTCCCTGGAAGGTCACATTTTGCAGGCATTCTCACTATTAATTAAATCATTTAGAAATTGATAAATCATCAGATTGCGTCAGATGTCACCACCAACGAGCTTCGACGTGCATCATTTAATTATGTAATTTTTTAAAATTTAAAATATCTATACTTATGGAAAAGCAGACGTTCACACGCATCAACACTATCGATGGATATCTCAGAGATTCCCATTTTTTAATTTCATTCAACTTTTACGTGTTTTCTCCATCAATGGAATCAATCAGCAATCAAAACACTTACCTACTCATTATTGGTTCCGTATCACGTTTTTTTTTTAAATTTGAAGTGGTTATCATGATGGATTGAGCATTCCTTATCTTGCCTTATACTCTTGTTCAAACAAAGTTATTATCTACCTGCATGGCTATGCCTAGAGACCTATTGTACACTGGGATATTCGGAATTAACAACCCGAACACCGCACGACTAGAATACTAGAATGCCTGCCCTTTATTTAGCAGAAAGATCTAATGCCAACTATCGAGTGCAACTTTGAATGTTCGAAATCTCATTGAAGCTTCATTGTAGTATCTCGATTCTCATTATCATTGCTGCTCGCCATGTTTTTCATCTTCAAATCTAAGATCTCTGACAACCAGGGCAGGATCTAGAACGTTTAACGCATGTAATAAAATAAATTCACATTATTATTTTTTTTGCGTTATAAAAAGTAGAGCCGAAAAATTTAACTAACTAACTAACCATCACGCCGTTTCTCCGCAGGGGTAGGCAGAGAGGACGGGCCGCCAAACAACTTGATCTTGGCATACACTTCTTGCTTCATTCATATTCATACAACTTCTCATACATTCTCTTCTGTTATTTCGACTTCTGATATGGCCCGACTCAAGTATTTGATTCACTTGATCGTGCCATGCCTTCCTCGGACGTCCCCGGATTTTTCTTCCATTCACATTCGCGTCATATGTTCTCCTTACACTTCTTTCTTCGTTCATTCGGTCTATGTGCCCAAACCATCTAACCGTCCCTGTCTTAATCTTACTCATTACGCTTACATCAGCCTTGCATTCTTTACGAATTTTTTACACGATCTTACATTGTTTTACCACACATTCGCTTCAGAGATCTTATTTCTACAGCATTCTGTCTACTTTCATCCTTCCTCTGCCAGTTCCATGCCTCACTGCCATACATCAGGGTTGGTATCAGCACCTCATTTCACAAAATTTAAAATTCAACAATATTTGAATTCCTTCTACTTCCTTCGTTTTAATCAGAAAATGTTGCTTGTGCAATGATGGGGCACTTATCTATTGATAACTGTGATTTCCAAATATCGTCCTTACGATCATGTGAATTAACGTGTGATGTTATTAGGCCATCTGGGGGCCAAGTCCTGTGTCTTTTGCGTCAGCTAACGCAAGTTAAATCGGCCACAAACACCACATTTTGACAGTTTGGTAGTCCGTATCGCGCCAACAAGTTATGTTTGAGTTTAAGTTAAGAGACAAATCCGTAACGCAAACGGAAGAGACGACGTTGCGTTTATGGAAACTATCAAAATGTGTTGTTTAAGGCCGATTTAACTTTTTATGGAAACTACCAAAATGTGTTGTTGAAGGCCGATTTAACTTGCGTTAGCTAAAGCAAAAGATGCAGACTTGACCCCCTGATGACAAATATGATGAACATCTAAATTTATTGCTTTATTACCTTTATGTTGAAAAATGGCAATAATCAAAATGAAAATGACGTTAATGTGTTCCCTGCTTAGACGTTTCGTCTGCATTTATAGTAGATCTGGCCCTACTTACAATCTCTTCTTTAAATCTTTATGTTCTTTCTTTGCTCCGTACCCATTCTGTCTACGCCGTGCTCGGGAATAAAAAAACGATCCCTATTTTTTTTCTCGTCTATATTGTAATCTCGTCTATGAATATTATAATCTTTACGGTAAATTTACCGACATTGTTACATAAATTCACCAGCGATCAGTAAAATACATCAACATTCTAGAAATTCCTGGAAGTCGGCCTTTGGCCTAATTTATTGGAATATTTTTTCCATTCTTTATTGCAACCCCACTTAAAATAACCATAACTTCGTTTATTGATCAGATTTGAATAGCTAGGTCATTATTTTTTCATTTTGTTCTTTTCCATACTTTTCTCCATTTTCTGTGCGTTGGCTTTTAAAAACGGATAAATAATACAACAACAAAAATTAATTATTCACAACCGTAATTATGTAGAACGGAATAACATAGTATTTTTGCAGTGCCTTAGCGACCCTAGGAAACACCTCCAAAGATGCTAAGATTCTTATTGTTGGAATTTTATTTTTGACATTTTTGATAAGTGATATCTAAAATACCCTATATATTAGTACAAAAAAATTATGCTCCATTTCAGTTTGCCTCGGAGTTCGCGAATTTCACTCAACGTCACTGTATAGCGTGTATTAATTATATAAACTTAATTGAAAACAATAATACTTGTTTGACGTAGCAATTACATGATAATTTAACCTTTTCATTATCCTGTGTGAATTGGTGGACAATTCATTTCTTGGAGTGTATTTACTTATTCCAATTGTCAATTATGTACCAGCACCAGTGTTATGTGTTTATTATCGTGATTAAAGCTAGTTTTATACGATACTTTTTTCGTACAGATTCCATACGAATCTTTCCATATGGATTCGGTATGGAAAATAGTACTTAATACCGATTTTCGTCCAGTTTGCCGCACAACATTTGATTGATTTCATAACTGTTATTTTACGTTTTACGTAGAAAAGTTGCGTGTTTATTTCAGACTATATTAAAACTATTGTTAAAAAGATTGACTGTATTTATTAGTGATTATTAACGGGTGTTTCTGTTCGGTATTGTGAATTTCGAGCATATTTTTTAAAAATTTTTTTTTACATTCTGTGGCAAATACTTAAATTATTATTTATAGTTATAGAAGGTGTTGCCAATTTTTGTCGGTTAAGTATCGTCCCAAAATATTATTTCTTCATTAATAGCAACTCTATCTGCAAATCTCTATGAAATCACAGGTATGTAAATAAGGATCGTGTAAAGCAGATTTTCCATATGGGGATCGGTATGGAAATGTGTATCGTGTAAAGCTAGCTCTATGCTTATATAATGTCCTTTATCACTTGTTATCGTATGCCGTTCATAATTTTAGTGATATATTGCTATTACTTATTTCGAAGAATATTTGTTACGTAGTTTAACTCATAGAGGTCACCTTATATAACAAATGCTTTGTTACGTATTAACACCTTTGTACTTTAATAAGCCGCTTAGTTATGTATGTGGTTAGGTACATTGTAATACCATGAATGGATTTTAGCACATCAGTAGGTAGAAATTAATCATTAGTTCAGTCTTCTTAAATTATTACAAGTCTCTGAAACAAATAGCAAAATTCATTTATAATTATTGATAGCTATAAATATACCCTGTTTTCACGCACTTGACAACAGTTTTGATAGACTTTTTTCGACACTGATAGAATTGCATAATATTTCAATAATCACTAATGATTTCCGATAATTTTATCAGTGAAGCGAGCTTAACTTAACACACACAGCAGACCTTCATTTGACACATTTAATAACAGTTAAAATTTGATGTAATCGAAATAATTAGTTAATTTGTCATCGGAACAATAAAATTACAAAATAATCCCCTTTATTTGCACACTTGACAACAATTCCACATTAAATCGATTTGGTTTTTCAAAAACGAAAGGATTTTAAACAAATATTTACAGACATATATCTGATTATAAATATTTTTCAGATAAGAGATTTTGTATTACGTTTATGATGATTGCATTTATAAACTTGTCCCACGCAGAATAATCTCAAAGTCTTTACACAGAAAACGTAAATTTGAAAAGATTTGAAGGAATTTAAAATTTACCTCTGTACCTTGATATTTGTTAATTTTTTTCCCTTGTCTTTTTAATTTCGCCTGCCAAAACACAAGACTGTATAAATTAATTCCCATTCAGCGTTGGACAATTATTTATTTGACGAATTGGAGCGGCTTTTAAATAAAGGATTTTTTTATTAAATTTCGTTGGAAAAGAAATGGAAAAGGCTTTTATATAAAGGATTTTTTTTATTAAATTTCGTTGGAAAAGAAATGGAAAAGGCTTTTAAATAAAGATTTTTTTAATTGATAAACTAAAGTTCTTAAAAACTTAAGACAAGATTTTTGTGCATAGCGCAAAGGGTAACAATTATTATTTTTATAAACAATAATTATTAATCTAAAACACTCATCCAAATTGAAAAAACCTTCCGAGCAAATAATTTAGTAATTTAGACATAATTTGTCTCGACGCCATCTATTTGAGGGATTTAGCCGTTACAAGCCTCTCTCATACTAATAAAGTTGGTTGTTTACAGGTGAAAATATAATAAAAAACAGTAATTATTGAATGGAACACTAGTATATATTGATTAACTTGGCGGGTTTGCGATAAGCCGACGTAGCTCAACGGTAGAGCATCTAACCGGACATTAGAAGGGTGCGGGTTCGAGTCCTGCCGGCGACATTTATCTTTGCTTGGAAGGTTTTTTCAATTTGGATGAGTGTTTTAGATTAATAATTATTGTTTATAAAAATAATAAAGATTTTTTTAATTAAATTTCATTGGAAAAGAAATGGAAAAGGCTTTTATATAAATCATTTTTTTTTTATTAAATTTCGTTTGAAAAGAAATAAGGCTTTTATATAAAGAATTTTTTTATTAAATTTCATTGGAAAAGAAATGGAAAAGTCTTTTATATAAAGAATTTTTTTATTAAATTTCATTGGAAAAGAAATGTAAAAGGCTTTTATATAAAGAATTTTTTTATTAAATTTCATTGGAAAAGAAATGGAAAAGGCTTTTATATAAAGAATTTTTTGAATAAATTTCATTGGAAAAGAAATGGAAAAGGCTTTTATATAAAGAATTTTTTTATTAAATTTCATCGGAAAAAAATTATTGCATGCACGTGTTTTTACTTCAGCTTTGCGTCTTTCTTTTAATTAATTCAGTAATATTGAAAATATTTTATTGCAATTTTTTGTGTCTGGAATTATTCACGACTTTTCGTTTCGTTTAAACTGATGTATTCGCCTTATGAAACAATGGGAAAACCATTATTAGACCGGTGGCTGAGTTGGCATGGCGTCGTGAGTTCAATTCCTCGGCTGGCTAAGTCCTCCATCACGACACAAGCAATGTTTACAGCTTAGCCTGATGGATTTGGAGATTTTCATATATTGTATTCGTAACCCGGGGAAAAAAAGACGTGCATTTCTTATTTGGTTCAAAGCGCTATAATGTGAAGCTCCTTCGCTCGTTATGTCATACGAGTACATTGCATCAAGCGACCCGTGCAACTGTGTGGTGAACAATAAAAGCTATCGTAAAATAATCTAGTACGAGCATGTACGCCCATGCGAAAATGTCAGACTTCATCTAAGATTGCTAAATCACGATCAAGGCACATTCAGTGCTCGGACTATTTCAGTTGCATTCAACGACGTTATGCGAGCGTTAAATTTAGGTGCCTGCGAAGTTTTGCGATTCTTCCTCGATAATGCTTTTAGATTTTCAAAATGCCACCTTGGGCAAGGAATTTGGGTAATTAAGCGTCCAATTATAGAGTTGTGCTGAAGGATTAACTCGCGGTTCGTTGCCTTCCCAATATCGCCCCTTTCTTTTTAAGGCGGTGAAATGGGAAGTAATGCAAAATCGTGTCTTTTCGGTTTGATAATTTGTTGGCCTGGAATTATCATAGATGATTTAATTAAATACTGCAAGTAGGTCACACCTTGGCATTTCATTTAACCGGACATTTTTTTGGTATGTCTTTTTATAAGCCTAGAAAAAAATAATGTATGAGACATTAAAAAAAATGTTTAAATCGTAAAATCTCCTACTTATGAACTCCTTTTCCCATATTTTCGTATTGTTCGTTGTGGTAAATTAAGTTTTTAGAATATGACCGTATAACATTTTAATAATTATATCTGAGCTTTACAGTATAGAATAAAACACGCATTTTGGTGATGTTTTTTTGCCGAAATTGAAACATGCGGCCGATGTACAGCGGGATTTTCAACCTTCTCGCCACCTGCATAAGGAGCGCGTGATTTCGTTAAAATTTTAGCCGGTGGATGGCCTTAAGGATAAGATATTATCTTTATCCTAAGGCTTAAATACTTTTTGCTTAACTGCGGTTGCGGTTCTCTCGGATGACAGCTGTCATTCAACTAGTGACATTCTATATTTGCGTAGTTCGATAAGTCGTTAATGTTGTGATTCTTACAAGTTACAAGCTAACCCTTATAAAACCTTTATTAATGAAAAACATCTGTGACGTAATCACCAAATTACGATTCTACGATTATTCGATAAATATTTATGCACTAGCGTTATTAAAATAAATGTATTTTTAAAAATAATATTACGAAAAAATATATATATATTGACAAGGCCAAATATCGAACCCCGATCAACTACTCGGAAAACAATTATGCTGACCATTACACCACCAATTATTGTAAGAACGGTGGCATAAATTCATAATATTATTTATCTACTGGAAGTAGGAATTATGTGTTATAAAATTTTTGCCAAAATCTGAATTTATATTTTTTAATGAATGTTTAGAATTTCAGAATTAGTGTGTTACGTACACGTACTCCGTACTCATATCGCGCCCGTAATTTTGTTCGATAGTGTTTTTTCTTTATCCAGTACATTATATTGTATTATTGCTGTTTATGGCCTCCTGGCCATAAATCTAGGCACTTGCCCGTATTATGCCGATCGTAAAAAGTAATAATAATGTTTATTCGGATCTAATGATCATTAATACTTGAAGGACTTTGAGAGAAAACAATGATATTTCATTAATGTAATTATTGATATAATTGGATTTCAATGTTTGAAGTATAATAAATACCAGTGGCGGCTCGTGACTTTTGAGTGAGCTAGAGTGGCTAAGATTGAAAAATACGACGTTATTGATGTTGTTGAAGCCCAAAATAAATTATAATTTATTTAAATTTTTTGTATGGAGATTTAGATGGTAGGTAGGGCAGTTCCCTTAGCACTCTAACTCACTAAAAATTCACGAGCCCCCACTGATAAATAGTATGTGGGTCATTAAAAAATAACAAATTGACAATTTTCACATCATGTTGAAAGTATTAAATAGAATAATAATTATACAAATTAATATAAATTAGATTACAAAAAAAAATAGAAGTGTACTCGTAAATACTAAGGTCTCTACATATTTGGGAAAGCAAAGTAAGCTCATATGATATCATGTTATTTAAAATCATGAATATTGGCCTGGACTCGCTGGAGCTCATTAACTTTATAATCATTCACATACCGCCGAGACCAACCCGACAAACCGATTTTTTATTTATTTGCCCGCATGCAGGACCAATCTTAGGATAAATTCTCCAATTCTCCGTATTTGTGCGCAATATAACGCACAATATCGACATTCTTCACAAATACCCTTTCAAAATATTGAACCGAAGTAATACGTACGACCACAAATTGATGAACTCGTATAAAATGCATCTAGAGCATCTCCTGTGCGGATCCTATCTTCCTCTTCCTCTCCCCCCTTCCTTCTTATTTTCTTTATCTTGTTAGCTTCATAAATAAAACATCTGTATTTAACCACTGTTAGCACAAGAAACTTTGTTGGCCTTTTAAACTTCCTTTGTATTATAAGCTGTTTGTTTCATACAAATAAATACATGATATCCGGCGAAAACAGTAAAGGTTCTCCAGCGGTTTTATTTTGTTGTACTAACTGACATTTTTGATTTTGAAATGATCTTGATTTACAGAAATAACATGGAATGGGGATGGCTTTCGGCAAGCGGATTTGAAACACTCTTCCCAATCGTTTGGAAATTCCAATCTTGTTTTCAAATTAATTACTCCGATATTTTTATCGCATTGAACTAAAGTAGTACTGGGAAGGGATATGGACATACATTGTTTTATCCCATACTGCTTTGGACATTTATCGTCCTCTTCCATACTGGTAATTTTTGTATTAACATTTAAACGACCTCTCATCGTTTTCACTGAGTTTGTTAATGCCTAATGAAACTATACATCTTTGATTATAAAAAAAGTGACTTTCATTGTTTTCTCTCCCTTCACTGAATCATGTCTCTATAATTAACATTTTACATATCCAGCACCATTAGTCTATCCTAATGCATCTACTATGTATATTAATTTATATATTTATTCACTACAAGTTCAATTATCATACACGACGACGGATTTTGGACATGTTTACAAGTAACACAAACTAAGATATTTATTAAATAATTAAAAAAAATGTACTTTGTTTACACCACTTTTTATAAAAAAATAAATAAATGCTGTCTTCCTCGGGAATATATGAATACTAAAAAAATAATATCAAGTATAGACAAATGATAAAAATTAGAATAATGATTTAAGAAAATACAAATTATAAACATAAACAAAAATAATTACATACCTACTTTAATTAATTTTTGTTTGTTTATAATTTATATATTCTTAAATCGTTGTTCTAATTTTTATCATTTGTCTATACTTGATATTACTTTTTAGTATTCATATGAGTCTAGTTTTTGGACTGTTAACTTATTTATGAACATAAATAAGTGGAACAAAGTACAAAAGAGTTTTAATTTCAATTCTAAGTATTCATATATTCCTGAAGATGACAGCATTGCTGTCGAAATACGAGTATGTAGAGATATTTATTTATTTTCATAAAAATGGTGTAAACAAAGTACATTTTTTAATAACTTAATTAATAATGACGCCACAAAGTTACCAATCGTTTGAAGAAATTATAAGTTATTTACGTAGATTGCATGTTACACGAGCGACACATAAATATGTCGAACTACAAACGAACACGAATAGATTAATGCCTACATTGCCTACAACAGTTCGCCGTCCACAACACAAACAGACGTATCTCATATTTATTGCCAAAGAGGGTCAAAAAACATTTTTTTGTCGGACTCATACATTTTATTACATGTTGTACATAATGATGTATATAAAAATATTTAATTAAAACCACATTAGCGAAATATGTAATAAAATGCATAAAAATTGGCAAAAAAAAATTGGTTGTTCTCCTGGAAGTTTGGTAGACATGAGATACGCCTGTTTGTGCTGTGGGCGACGAGTTAACCTCATATCCCTCGTCGTAATATTATATGGTTGGTTCCGGTCGGTTTACCTGCATTACGAGTACATTATGCATGTCACGTAACATTTATCACGCTGAAAGTGGAGATACGCTTTGGCCGAACAATAAAGATATCTTTTTTGCCCGTCGATAATAAACACATTTCTTGGTGACTTATAGTAACCTCGACGACGCGGGCGGGAGAGGCGACGCGGAGCCGCGTGTGGGTATCTGACCTCATCTCGTTCGAGCAAACTTCACTCACGAGGAACTTACTCAGACTTTAATTCAGAGAGAAGAGACGTGTCTACTGTCTACACTGTCTACGGAGATTACGAGAGCTCCCGTCGCGAAGGGTTAACCAAGCAATTTTGCTCGTCCGCTACTTGCACTCACTCACTCACACTAGTAGACTAGTATAGGAACTCAGTACGCACACAGATGCATAACTTACATACAGCGTGTTTCTTTTTAGATTTTAATCAATATATATTATAAAAGAAAGTAAAAAAAAACGTGCGGCCCCCAAAAACTCAGAAGCGAATCCCGGTACGATCAAGGGAGTTATATGGTGTGGTAGATCTCTACCCCCCCCCCCTCCAGGATGAGGGTTCCCGTTTTTACCTAAAGGGCGTGCTTTTGAAGATACAAGGGCTGCAAGTTTCGCCCTCTAGAAATTTCAAGAACAGTCTTCCGGAAAGTTCTAGAAGGTTCGATAAAGCTGTAGAAAGTTCAGGAAGGAGTGGCGGAGTATGTCGGTCAGTCTAGAAGGTTCCAAAACGTTCTGGGTGGTTCGAAAATGCTTTAGAAAGTACTAGAAGCTTTCAGAAATGAGTGGCGGAGTGTGTCGGTGAGTCTAGAAGGTTCCGGAAAGCTCTAAAAGGTTCGATAATCTTAATTTTAATCAATATATATTATTTTAAAAAATCCAGAGCATTCCAAAACATTCCAGAACATCCCGGAACATTCTGGAATGTTGTGAAATGTTCGGGAAGAGGGAATCAGGAACATCATTGTGAAACATTCTAGAACACTCTCGAATGTTGTCCTGAGCGAAGCCAGGTACCCCAGCTAGTAATAAAATAAAACATGATTATTTTTCAATCCAGAGTTTGGAGCCAAAGCGTGTTGAATCAGTTATGTAAAATGTGTTGTAGCATGCGAAATATGGTTTATTTAATTTATATTAAAATACAGTTTATTGAACTAAATGCGATAATTTTCAGGACTGAATTCAAATGGTCAACTTACAAAGGTAACCGTTAACTTATGATCCCAATATGACGTTAATAAAATAACATTAGAAAAATGATCTACTCTCCACTTCTTAGTATTTTCACGAAATCTAAACAAAATAATTCATGAATTTACCACATTCACATTATTCTAAAACAATTAAGAAAAACCTATCATACTTAAAAGCGGGAAAAAAAAATTCTATTGCAAGTAACTCACAGAATAGAGAATTTTAATCCCAATTATTATCTGAGTAAATCTGTTTTTAAGGAAAATATTAATAAATCGTTTCAAACACCACAAAACTAAATGAAATCGTATAAGTAAGTCGTCTCAAGGTGGCCTAACTACAGTTTGAAAATGGCTTTGTACGCCGAAACAGTTGTCACAATAATAAAATAAAATCTAAAATAATTGCAGAACTTAATAACATTATTAAATTTGATTTACTCCAAATTTTAAAATAATCGTTTTGCTTATTTATTTATCAAAGTCTAAAACGAAACACGCTGTATGTAAGTTATGCATCTGTGAGTATTGTGTTGAAGTCAACTGCTACGGAGAGACCTTATAGATGTATTATGATAATCAACCATTGTCTATACGTATATTTACTAGTAATATAAACGTAGTACAATGAATGAATGATATGAAAAACAAAAATGAACAAAATGTAGCATACTAATCGATACAAATACATCTATTATAACGATGCGCATTTAAAACAATGGTAACTGGGATTATTTCACTCGCAATATCATGTACCCAATTGAACTGGAACTGATATGAATAGGCCAGGCTGTAAGTGTTGGAATGATATTATTTCATAACAATCACATAAACTTGCTGTCCCTTTATCCCTAGCGACAATAAGTAAGCGTAAACAAGACAAAGGGTTGTTTAGTTGATCATGTATTGTTGGTTCCAAGTTCCAACTCCAGTCGAGCGACCTATACAAATACAAGTACAAGTACAGCACGTCGCGTGCCGCCGTCACGTTGACGTCAGGGGCGTTAATATAATCAGAAGGTGCAGCAGTAAGGATTCCCTTTTAATTTACTGATTCAATCACATTTCAAGGGACTTGTATATAATAAAAAATAAAAAATAAAACACGTTTTATTATTGTTTCCTTACACGTGATCAAGACGAAGGTCATCAAAATATTTTTTGTGCTGGTAAGTCATTCTTATTAATGAAAATAAAACAATAACTTTGTTTATAACCACGAGAATTTTATTTAATTTTATTACGACCGACCGGTTTCGCTTAACATAAGCATCTTCAGGGTACAAAAATTAAAAAATTAACCAGTTTAATTTTTGTACCCTGAAGATGCTTATGTTAAGCGAAACCGGTCGGTCGTAATAAAATTAAATAAAATTCTCGTGGTTATAAACAAAGTTATTGTTTTATTTTCATTAAATATGTCTAACCACAAAGTGACTGCTTTCTATCAAAATATCATTCTTATTAGTTCTTTGTTCGTGCACAGTGTAGAGTACTAACGAAATAGCCATTTTTAAATTTTACGATGTCTGGACTACACCTGTCATCTTCCTCTACACTAGCAGCAATATTGTAACTAGTTTTTTTTTTTTTGGCGGAAATTGTTGATAATAAAACGAGTGCGGTTTGGCATTAACACAGTATTTCTGGGTTGTTGGTTGTATTGTTACGGGGTTCAGGTATCAATTGTGTTTTGAAGCTCCAGTGAAATCGAGGTTTAGGTTCGGATGATATATACAATAAACTTAATGGCATCTGTGGCAACAATTACGACGGTCAAACAAACTTGTTTGACCGTCGTAATACCGCCGTAAAACCGTCGCCGGTTGTGGGATGCGATGGCCGGTTCGCGGTTTAAGCGCCCCGAAGACGGTCTATATCGATTGTCAATGTGTTTTACGCGATTGATAATTTCAATTGAAGTGCGATTGACTGAACTTCTATCTACCTGTCAATATTTTCACCCATTTGCTTTGTAGACGTCTGCAAAACAGTAGTATGTGAATACAGTAATAATCTTTTGATTTCACTTTCCATAACTCTGGATAATTGCCATATAATTCCCATTTCACATTTCACATTAGACGTGTCTCCTGCTACAAACTAATTTCATGGTAAAGCACAAGTATATTTAAACAGTAGAAAAGTGCAGATCATAATCAATATTGCGACCGCGCGTAATTTGAGAAAAAAGCGGCTTCTGTGTATTAATGTATACTTTGTAACGTGCAAAAAAAAAACCAAAAATATACAACAATTGGGTAGGATCAAATAAATGCAGTGAATTAATAATAAAAAAACAGTGAAAAACAATTATTAATAAAAAGGATTTTTAACCAACAAAAACAGTGATTTTGCATAAGTGAGATAAAAATACATACATTCCATTACGGTTTAAAAAATTAATAACAGTAATATACTAATTAAATCTCAATGCCCTCCATCTAGAATCTGGCCTAACGGTCATCGTCACTCGCTTATTACAGCCAGTCCCCGAGGAGAAGGGTTCAATCCTCCTTCAAACCAAACAATTTTTTACTGCTATAATTATTTTTTATCTTTTAAAAATATGATGGGATTTATAAGTTAAATAAAATCTCTCCGATGTAACTGAATTCTGAAGGGCTCGATAGATCCGCTATGTTTGCCGCCTGGCAAGAAACTGAACAAGCGATTGTCAATCCCACTGTGAAACGATCATTTTCGCTTTCAATTAATGGCACTTGTCAATGCGCTCAATCAGAATACTCGTCATTCCCCCGACAATGAGAAGTCGCAATTGCCAATCGTAAACGATCATTTGGTCGTATCAATGACATAGATTCACGTAAACATTGACAATTGATATTGACCATCTTCAGGGCGTTTTACTGCTGAACGGCGAATGGTCAACCTAGAGCGAAGTATTCCATCCGCCGCTCCCGGGCGGTAATCCAAAACCACCTCAACCCAGGCCAGGACACTGAATCAAATCGGCCTTTTATTTCTATAAGATCTCCATATATAATTAAGTAAACTTTATTTTTATTTTATAAAGTAATTATTTATATAATATAGAGCGGCTTATAGTATAATTATATTGGAAGATCTTATATAAATAAGAGGCCGATTAGATATAGTGTCTTGGCCTGGGGTGAGGTGATTTCAAGTAATCTAGAGATATCGCAATATTTCTGCAAAGTGGCGCGGCTGGATCGCAAAATGCGGTCAACAACGTGGATTTATTGTACAAATTTAACTGTCACTTCTTAGAAGCGGAACACGTCCCCAGAAATAGTGTGGTGATTATACCAATTTAATGCATTACGCCTTGCATTTAAAATGGGGAGCGGTAGAACGAAAATTTTACGCGGTTCGGAGCGTTTTGTTCGCCAATTATTGGACAAGTGCAAGACGGATTCTATAATAAATTGCTAAATAAAATGCGCGATACACTTGGAAATCGCACAAATGAGGACCTTCTGGAAAACAACTAGGTACCTATAATATTATATTTGGTATGTTTGTTTTGTGAATACAACACAAGACTGCCAATGCTCGGAGGGAACGCTTACGAGGAAAAATACGCTTGAGCAGTATATATGCAAGACTTATCTACTCGTATTTCTTACAATTAAAGAAAATACTACATTTTTAACTTCTATAAAAGTGATATAGGTACCCACCTACCCACCTACACAAAGTTATTGGGTTTTCAATATAAGTAAATCTTTTATCATAAAGTAAATATGTATGTACATAATTAAATGATTATTAATTAATTCAATAAATATGACTCCACAAGAAATGATTATTTAAAAAAATAATAATACTAACTAACGAAGACTCGTGAGAAATCATAGGATATTATAATTGCAGCATTTGTGATTTATTTTTATTTATATATTTTTTTTAATTATTAAAATAATATATATGTTAATTAAAAAATATGCTTTGTACTCACCACTTTATTAATATACACAGATATCTATCTACATGTTTCGGAAGCGATGATTTCTTCATCAGGAATATATAGAATACATGTATTTTTAATAATAAAAGTATTTTTTTTTTTAAATAATGATGTGTATATATATTATCACGGCCAAGAATTGAACCCCAATCAACTCCTTGGAGGGCAAATATGCTGACCATTACACCAGCAGCTATTGTAATAACGGGGGCATAAATTATATGTAAATAGTATATGTACTGAAAATAAGAATTTTATATTTTTGAATTTTAGAACTAGAATGTTACGTGTTATATACTCGTACTCACACCACATCCGAAATTATATTGTAATTATTGTAGGGTAGCTCACTAGGTCACCTTGGTTGGATATGCTCGCATTATAGTCCTGGGAGATACCACTATTCAGAAAGAAAACATGACTTGAGATAGCTATAGCTATGCTTAGGGACCGGGTTTCTATGGTCTTGTCCCCATCGTCCCCATCTCGTTCTTTCCCCTTCACCTTTTCCAATGATTCCATAGAGTTCTAAAATGTATGAAGGGATAGTAAAGAATCCCGGAGAGTTATCAAGAAGCGGTGGCAGACAGTCTATTCTCACAATTATTTATACTGTAGACAAGTGTTGCACAAATGATGCACAAACTGAAGAGTCGACCTGAATTTAAATATTTACGCGCAAATAAAAAACTCCATAATAAGAGAAAAAAATATGCCGCTGGTGGGACTTGGTATGATTTATGATATCGTTTTGCTGAAAAAAAATATTATCGCGAACAGAATCCGGTACGATAAAAATCATGTTGCTATGCAGATAAGTCGTTCTTTGTTGCATTAATTACACAATAATTTACGAGTCGATCTTGTTGAATAATAAAATTTTAATTCCCTGAACACAGCGCGAATACACAATATTATGATGTTGTGACTTTCGGATTTATGTATAATGTGGTTAATAAATAAAATAAAAACATTGTCATCGCAAGGTGAATCCGGCAAGATAATAATTTTGTTTCTTCAAAGCTACGTGGTTATTTGAATGTACACATTATAAACCCGAAAGAATTCGCAAATGTACACGAATAAAAGTTTTCGTGTATTTATTTACATACCGTCTCAAGAGGAGAACACGCCTTTTTAATGATGCAGTATTAATTATAGTTGTTTATAGTTATATATTGCTTGAATTACGTGTCGATTTTCATACATTGTTTTGTATCTCACGTCCCAATAAAACAAATATAGCTATACAAATATATAATATGTTCTTGTATTATATTTTTATTTTATTTATTTTTGGGAAAATTAACAGCAAATCCATAATTTACATATATATAACAATAAAAATAATAAATCATGCCAATTATAAAATTTCCTCTGCTGATGATAAATACTATGAGTGAAGTGTGACAATATACAGTTTTACATCAATTAGCTTAAATGATGTCAGTCGGGGGAGGGGAGGGTGGAGGGAAACATAGGAGTGGGATAAAGGTAAAAAGGACTAGAGTAATGATAATAATTGGATTACTTGTATAGCGCCGTTTTTGTGAAAAATCACCTCAAGGGCGAGTAGATGGAAAGGTGGTGTAAGTATGAAGGTCACAGACGAAATAACAGATAGGGATGCTCTAACACGCAAGGGTAAGAAACCAAAATAATAGGAGCCGGGGGCGAGCTAGGCGTGCCGCCAATTCGTAAAACAGCAACTAAGTAAAAAGGTTCGGCTTGTTTACAAAAACCGAATATTTTGTTAGAGTATTTATTTTGACCCTTTTTATAAATCCTTTGTTATTTGAAATAAAGGTGGACGGCAGTGAACTAAGTTGGTGCCAAACGTTTGGGGCAAGTCAAATATGGGAATATTCAAATGTAACGGATTCTTCATATGATATGAGATGAATTACGTTTGATTAATTCAGAAGAATTTGAAGAATCCTTCAAGTTCTGTGAAACAACTGGCTTTTAATAGTTTCCCGGAGAACGCGTTGAACCTATTTCCCACGTTTCGCATGTTTCCACGCGACGGGAATGTATGCGAGGAATACCACGTAGACGTTCCGGTTCTGCCTGAGCGAGATTTACTCATCTCGGCTGTGACAAGTGGGGTTATTAGCCTCGTTATCTGATTCACTGCACTCCGACCATTACTCATCCTACCACAAGACACGCTGTGTTTACGATACACCTCTTCATGCTCAGGGTGAATTTACAAAGAAAAATCGATACCACGCTCCACGTTTTTAAAGCTACATGCCTTTTGATCCGGGACTAAAAATAACAGAAATTTTGAACTTTAAGTACAACTCAAAGTGAGGTAGATTTTCCCATTTATCGCCCTGGTGAAAGACCACCATTCAGAATCGAAATTTTGCATTAGCTATCTTTGGTGACTAGATCGTAATAGCCAGTTTTTTTAAAGTTTTTTTTTTATATGAATACCCCACAACAGTCCCAACTGCTCACAACGGTCTGGTGTCTATGTGAGACTATGGCATCCCAAATTGGGGAATGTTGTGAAGCTGAAGGTATTGGGGTGGGGAAGGAGAAAGGGAAGAGGAAGGTGGGGAAATACCTGGATTTTCATATCAGGTCACCAAACACGGCTAAAATCAATTTCAAGCAACGTTTCAATTCTGAATGGTTGTCTTTCACCAAGGCGATACTGAGAGTCTGCCATATCTTCCACTCTGGAATGTGCGCAACTATACTACTTATATGTAGGTGCTTCCCAATCTTCATATTCTTCTTTCCCTCCCCATTCCTTTCATCTTATACATACCCACCCCAATTGGGAGATTCCATGGTTCTGAGCACTCGATTAGCCATGGACTGGACACTTTTTTCGCAACGCTATAAATTCCAACATGCTACTATTTTTTTTATTATGTTGTTAAATTTTCTTCTTCTTTATACACAAATAGATTTCTTTGTTATTTTGTTAGAATTCGTGATTTTTTTAATATGAAACATAATATTATTGAAAATGAAAAAAAAATTATCTTATTAAACTGAAGTTTTCACGCTTCTAGGTTGCTAAATAGTTAAATGTTATACACGTGTTGAAGTATTAGACCGATTGTATTTGCTAAAGGTTGGAGACAATCGTAAAATGACATCGTAATTTACTTTCCACGCCTGATTTCCTTTATGGTTCGCTGTCAGCAAGGTACTACGCGTTACAGACCGCTAGTCTTTCAATCTGTTGAGGACACGTCGGAAATAATACTAACATAATTAAAATAAATAAAATAGACGTTAAGAGGAACGGCTGCGCTGCCTGTTTCATACATAACTTAATTTTGGATTTGAGGCCAAAATACCCATTCAAACTGATATGTTTTTTTTTTAAATTAAGGGTTTAGTAAATGTCTAGTACGGATGAGAAGTATTTTATTTATTTTTGTTTTAAATTATGAAGTACATCCATGAAAAAAAATTTTTTTCATAATTTATGTGCAATTATTTTGGGGTTTATCGTATAATGTTTATCGTAAATATGATAACGTAAATAAAAATATACAAAGAAAACATTTAAAAAAAAAGCGTATTTTCGGGTCGATATTTTAAATTGTGTACGGCAATTTTGTGTTCCAACGTAAATTAGTCATTTTTAATATAATTATATAAAGTCCACCATAATGCTTATTTTAATATATTTTTAAAATTTTTAATTTTGTATTTCATTATATTTTCAAAGTAGACGGGGTAAAACTTTTTTTAGATCACCGTTAGCCCCCAAATAATTGTTAAATTTGCATCTAAAATCGCGAAAAATCAATTCTTTAATGTCCTATATTTCATAACGTAAAATAAAAATAAATAAATTACTTCTAATCCGTATTATAGATATTTACTATCCTTTTTACGAAAAAAAAATCATTAAGTTTAGTGAGTGTTTTGGCCTCAAATCCATAATTTAGTTTGGTATGAATCTGACCCCCCAGCCGTTCCTCTTAACAACGAATTGCTGGAGTTGATATATCACCATTGTCCGTTTCATAGGCATTCTCCCCTACATAATTATACAATATAATTTCGGTTGTGAAGTGAGTATGAGTACGGATTACGTAACTGTACGTAACTCGTTTCAAAATCCCGTTTAAAAGTCACAACACCAGGACTAAGCATTACAAACACTCATTGCACCCAGATTACATGAAGTTAGTAATAGATATGCAGATGTGGCGGATCTATTTAACTGTTTGAAAGGTAAGTACAAGAAGGCTATATTATCATATCTTTTCAAACAATATTAAATTAACCTAAGTCTACTTATATGATTTATATGTGCACACTTTTATATCCTTCGTGAACTTTTATTCTTTATATACTTTCTGACACGTCATTCATTATACGACCTAATGCTACGTTTTATTGATACTTTAAAAAATTATTCATACTATATTCATATGGTTGTAATTAACTGTTACACTCAATTATGGTTTATGGTGTACTAGTTGATGTGTACCCGGTCTTACACGGTATTATTTTATTTTTTTTTGGAAAAAAATTATAACGTTGTGAATTTTTGGTTGTCGTTTGGGTGCCATAATTGATTTGACACCGACTAACCCTGTGACGGCTATCACTATCTCTAAACAAAGAAACATTCGTTTGAAAATTTTATTTCATTCCAAACGTTTTTTTAAATGTATCTAAATAATAAAGTTCTTAACTTAAGTAGGTACCTAATTGTGTTTTCCATTTTGAAAATATTCTACCCAAACAAACCTTCTTCTTTGGAATATGTAACTTGTGGCTAACCTTAATACATGACGGGTTCAACGCTTTTCATACTAATTTTAAAACGTTATAGCAACAGTTTTACATATTGCATTTCATTAAAACTTCCCTCTAAACCTTCCCTGCAGTAATAAGAACAACCTGTGCCTTTTTTCAGCGAAATCGGTCTAGAAATTTTCGTGAAAAATGAGGACAGACAGACAGACAAACCATAATTTATATATATATATATATATATATATATATATATATATATAGATTTATAAAGTTGATATTAAATAAACATTCGAATTAAACAATTCTCGTTTTCAGTAAATATAATGAATTTATGCCTCAGTTCTTAAAACAGTTGGTGGTGTAATGGTCAGCATAGTTACCTTCCATGCAGTTGTTCGGGGTTGGATTCTCGTCCGTACTTTTAATTTAAATTTAATATTATTTAAATTATTATTAAAATGATTATTTTAATTATATTAAGAATAAAAATAAACTCACAAATCCTACAATTTGTGTTAGTGGTCTGCGCTAGTACATTATAATATTGTGTGAAGTGTCGTATGAGAGAGACGGCGTTAAAGAGAGACAACGGTAGTATGTAGTTTTTCAAGTTCGAATATGAATTTTGCACTGAAATGAATGAATGGGATGCAATCATCTTTTGCTGATTGTTGTGGCCAACTGCATAAATGAGCGTACAAGTTCCTTACCAAATTCACTGAGAGAATATTTTTTTATCAGATATTTGCCGCCTTTTTAATTTCTTCTTATGGTTCGTTTTTCTCAGGGTAGGAACAGCTTTTCAGTCTTTATGGACTGCACGCCACTGATTGAGAGTATGCATGTTTCTCCGGTATCTCTTCATAATTTAATGATTTCTATAGCGCCGTCTTTGTGAAAAATCACCTCGAGGGCGCTTGACTATTATTCGGCCATTCCAATATCATAATAAAACCCAATGAAAAGGGCTCTTATACCGAGGGGATGGACATTTCAATATTATATTATTAATTCAATTTATTTTTTATAACTTTTTGAAGTTTGTAAACCTCATTGTAATATATAATCCTTGAAGAAGGACCCAGGACCTCTACCTATCCGGGTTAACCGCTTAACCAACTTAGCTAATGAGACCAGTTCAATTTACGCCATTTACACCGATATCATACTTCAAGTTCAAGACTTGATATTATCCTCCATTTTTTATAAATCCCCTATTATTGGCTGCTATCCTTATGATGATTGCAATGTTTCATCCCGAACTCAATTGCAATAGTTGGATAAGCGGTTACCCCGGATAGGTAGAGGTCCTGGGTTCGAGTCCCAGATGCGACTGAAATCTTTTTAATTTCTGTTTTGGTTCATTTGGGATGTGTTAATATTATCTTCTTCAATGATTAAATATTACAATGAGGTTTACAAACTTCAATAAGTTATAAAAAATAAATAGTCTATTAATAATAATTAGATGATTTGTATAGTGCCGTTTTTGTGAAAAATCACCTCGAGGGCGCTTGACTGTTATTCTGCCATTTCAATATCATAATAAAACCCAATGAAAAGGGCTCTTATACCGAGGGAATAGACATTTCAATATTATATTATTAATACTCACAGTAGTACATATATTATTATGTACTATTGTGCATATTTAATTGCCATGATATATCATCAAGCCGCAAATCTGGATTTACACGAGTTTCGAGTTAAATGTACAACGAAATTTAATTTTAAGCGAAGTGCCAAAACAGTGCATGTCAAACGTGTAATATGACCGAAATCTGAGCACTCATCATTTCACGAATCTGACGAAATACCCACCCGTGCAATGCCAAACTCGTGAACATTTATTTCGTGTTTTTGGCATTGAATATATATATTTTTTTCTGACCTAATAAAAGGACGTGCGTACATGACAGACACTAATCAATACACGTAATCTCGTTGACAGCTACTCCTCCACCCTCGTATGTCTCATAATATAATATGGGCGGTGACGTCACAAGGCATTCTCCTGTATACTTATGCCGTTGCAAATGTGTGTTTTCAAATAAATTACACCATAAACGGACTTTGATATAAAATCCTGCTACCTACAACGAAATCGTATGATTATTGAAAAATTAAATCTAGTAACATACAAATTGGTAGTTATGGGCTTTATATTTACTGGCAACACATTAATCAATAATATAATCCAGAGTGGAAGATACTCTCAGTATCGCCCTGGTGAACGACCACCACATGAAACGCTGCTTGAAATGGCTTTTAGCAGGGTTTGGTGACCTGATCTGAATAGCTAGGTATTTCCTCACCTTCCTCTTCCTCTTCCCCTTCTCCTTCCCCTCCCCAATACCTTCAGCCTCACAACATTACCCAATTGGGAATGCCATAGTCTCACTGGATCCAGACGGTTTGGGAGCAGTTGGGACTCTTGTGCGATATTCATATAAAAAAAAAGAACACCCCATGTCGGCAATATTCAATTGAGCATTGCTCTGGAAGGTAATGACCGCTGGGTGGTGGCAAAGGACATTGTACCTAGAGTACCGTACCAATGCATCGAATAGCTAGTCATCAGTGTATCGCCTTGCGGACAAGGTAACCATTAATTCCAATAATGAACATTCTCTTTATATATTTAGTATATTACGTATGATATGCAATTCAGATTGACAATTTCTTCTGTCATTTCATATCGATGGCCCAGCATAAAACTGCAACAAGTCCGAAAAACTGTCATCTACCATATGACTATTCGCCAAAATGAGTCTTGTCAGCTTTAAAAAGAAATAAACACAATAAAAATAATGTAAACGCATAAATTTGTTTTAAATCACTTGATTTTAATATAATAATCGAAGTACCCTTCCTTCGTCCGGAATATATTATAACTAAATTAAGATACATAATAATGATAGACATACATTAATATTTAGGTGTTGGAGACGACCAAAGGGGAAGGGGTAATTAGGGGGTTTTCTAGAGGAACAAAGCGATTCACTGGAAAAATATCTAAAATACGACCGCACTATAAATTTACTTGATTTTTCAATATACTAGAATTAATATTTAGATTTTCTAATTTTCAGTGCTTCTGAATTATGTATTTTTTTTGCCTTTATAATTACCGTGAAGAATTTGAACCCCCCCTTTTATTTATTATAAATATGATCAGTTGAAACGAGAAAATTGTCAAACTTTGAAAAATTATTGTTCTTTAAACATCCTACGTCCGTGATTGTGATATTTACATTACGGGATGTCTTTCCTATGTAGAACGAAGGACAGTCATTGCAACAGAGTTTGTAAATGGCTGTGTGGCTTAATTTATGATAACTATCTTAGTGTTTTTTAGGATTTTACCCAAGGTATTATTACTGTGTAAAACGCGGGTTTAATTTTAACTAAAGTAATTGCTTTTTACGACTAAACAATAAAAATGTTTGCCTCCTCGAGAGTTTAAAAACCAGTTTTATACAAATCTATTATTTTGATTATACGCCCACTTGTGCTTTTACTTTTTTTTTTTTTTACAGTAACTCCACACAGGAGACCAAGGAGGAAATAATTTCCCTCAAGGCCTATATCATCTTTGGGGATGCTGTGTGGAGGATCTTTTAGAGGATAGGAAGGAGTGAACTTGGGTCTTGAAGAGACCCATGTTACAGGATGGAGGAAACACAGAGGCCGGCAGATCATTCCACAGCCGAGCTGTTGAACACAAGAACGAGTCGTAGAAGCGACCCGTTCTCATGTGACAAATGCCAACCGTGTGCAAATGTTGGACGCGCGTTTGGCGTGTTTCCCGACTATGCACCGGTGCCAAAGGGATCAATGACGCTAGTTCCTCGGAGCATCTTCCATTAAAATACCGGTAGAACAAGGACAGCATTCCCACCCGACGTCTGTGCTCCAAAGATTGCAACCCATTTGTTAAGATAGGCGAATCTATCAAACGGATCGCCCGTTTCTGCACAGAGTCAAGGTTTTTTTTCAGATATTTTGGGACTCCCGTCCAGAGGTGGCTGCCAAATTCTACAATGGGGCGCACTTGCGATTTGTACAGGGTCAGCAGTTGTGTACTATTAAAGTATCTGCGGGCTCTGTACAATACGCCCAGCTTCTGAGAGGCTAACTTTAGAATCTTGAAACTTGGAATATAATGAGCTATCAAAAATTATAAGTACACAGCTTTAAATCCTAAAGTAATTAACATTTTTTTTAAAACGTTTAACAGTAACATAAAATATAAAACGATAACAATATTATAAAAGAAATCATTAACGCTACATTATCCGAGCTACAACAATTAATTGTAGGATTCATCAAAGTGCTGGTATAGATTACGATTTACTTCATAATTGGAGTCAGCAAATGTATCAACAATACCTCCAAACTTGTTGCCCAGATCATGCATCCTATTGGTTAGTGAATGTGACTGATAGTTGGTTGTCTACGTGTTACATAAAAATGTTACATTTTGTCTTGTGTTCCTCGTCTGTACATACGAGTATATAATTTAATAGCAGTGACGATGGAAGGGCTGTTAATTAGGTGGTTAATGATTCTATAAAATACAATTAGTTCTGAAATAATTTTCCTATTAGACAGCGTAATCAGATGCAATCCATTCATCAAACTTTCATAATTGGAATTTTGAGCTTAAAATTTAAGTACCTAAAAAAATTGTGGTGAACCCGTTCTATGTTTTTAGAGTATACTCTTACAACATAATATTTCAAAATGTTTCCATTTAAAACCGATCATTGTCCTATGCACTTCAATTTCGAACTGAAAGAACAGTGAGAACTAATAAAAATTGACAATAGTGTATACATATTTAAATATGCTGTTAAATATTGAGATGATTTAATTGTTGGCGGGTATACACACGGAATATGAAATGGAATAAATTGTTATTGTAGGTTCAAAGCTCAACTCCTTTAAGAAGCTTACACGTAATATGAAATGGAATAAATTGTTATTGTAGGTTCAAAGCTCAACTCCTTCAAGAAGCTTACACGTAATATGAAATGGAATAAATTGTTGTTGGAGGTTCAAAGCTCATCTCCTTCAAAAAGCTTACACGTAATATGAAATGGAATAAATTGTTATTGTAGGTTCAAAGCTCAACTCCTTCAAGAAGCTTATAAAAGTACAATATATTATTGTAACACTAATATAGGCAGTACTTTTATAAGTTCCTGGAAGGACTCGAGTTTTAAAATTACAATAAAAATGTATTCCATTACTTATTCAATATGTCAACAAAAAAAAACTCAATATTTAGAAGCATTAAGTGCTAAAAGTGTTTGTTTTTCAGAGAGATTTTAATTAACGCCTTTCGTTTAACTTGAAATTGAAATATTACCTCAAACAACTGCAATATTCCTTTATTTGCCATTATAATTAGTTTTTTTACTGTTTTCTACAAACCTTGTGATTTATTTCACTGTTAATATTATTATAAACAAACTTTACACAATTGATTCACATTTTTCTCTGCTGTATTATAATAGAAACAATATATTTTTAATGCAACTTTATTATTTAAGCAAATTTTCCCCACCAAACACAAGAACCTTGTTTATTTATGGCGAGGAACAGTTATGTTTTGTTTACTTTTCTACACTGTGTTATTTATGTATTACGAGTATTTATCTTATATCTACTTATTTGTAAAAAAATGCAAGTAATTTTTTTACATCTTAATTTGGTTGTTTCTAAATAACAAATTATGACTTATTACAGTTTAATACTGGTCCATCAATATGTACATTTTGTGTTGTAAAATAAAACACTTATTTAGGTGAAGTACTAAATACATCCAATAAGTTAATTTACGTCCCCTTTTGCCGTTTCTTAAACCCCCGCTGTTTCTTAATCCGAGAAAATGCACTATACACTATAACAGAACTGTTTCGTCGCGGCGAACGACTCAGAAGTGCAATTTAATTTTAGTGCACAGCAGTAATAATAATAATAATAATTGGACCATTTCTATAGCGCCGCTTTTGTGAGAAATCACCTCAGGGGCGCTGTACAAATATTACTTCCTATTCTTATATTATTCTTATATTACGTCAATTCTACGAATTTATTATTATTATAATTTTTTTTTTTTTTTACATTTATTTTCTCTTTTTGGACAGGCTATCATAACACATTATTTATAGATCAGTAGCATGCTGTGATCTTTTACTCTGATTTTCTCAAATTTTTATTAAAAAAAATTGTGGTTAGTATTTTTTACAGCAATACAGATATTTTCTTGGGAAAACTGTAACATATATCTTTCCTGAAAAGCATATAGGTGACTATTATACCTTAATCATCATGCCATTTCCCCGTAGGTATAAGCAAATATGATGGACCGCCACACAACTCTATCTTGGCACACCCTACTAATCCTTATATAGAATAACAGAAGAGCATGAATGCATGAAAAAAAATGCATTCATGCTCTTCTGTTTTTCTATATTTTGACATTACCCGATTTAAGTATTTGATTAAATTGATCATGTAATAATTTCTTCAAAAGATTGGCATTAACTTTGTGGTGTCATTATTAATAAATGAATTAAAAAAACGTAATTTGTTTTCACCAATGTATTAATATACACAGACATCTCCTTGTTTCGACAGCATTTTTTTAAATTCATTTATTGATCGTGCAATGTTTGGTAAATAGGCCATTTTAAAACTAATTTTATTTTGGATTGTCTCCAAAATCGTAAAAGAAAGAGTTACTCTTGAAAACAACAGAAAACATGTTTTACACACTGAACTGCGCACTACCGTTGTTATTGGTAGAATCGTTGTACACTGACTCCGACTAACACACATAAAAGAGTGGAGGTTAATCCTCTCTATTTGAAAGCGTTGCTGAAGTATTAATTCATATTAGTCTAATATTTCAGTACAGGAATCGTAAACCGTAGTTTACCTGAACACAGAATGTAATCACACATATGCATTACTTGCACACAGTATGCTTCAATCTTTTTATTCGATTTCATTAAAAAACTCTAGAGATTTAAAAAAAAAACATTATTTGATAATGATGCTTTACCCTTGCCGAGGCCCCCATTTTATAGTTTGTATTTTTTTATTATTTCCCTCATATATTAGTTATTAAATTACATTTAAATAACATAGTACATAAATATAGGCAATAATAAAAAATTAAGGCATTATATTATAAGATACGGTTACCTATATATCTTGTGCATTATACAAGTTTTTTTAGGTAAATTTGTGTATTGTAGGGGTTTTTTAAGTTATGTAATTTGTGGAATATTGTTTTCTTTGTTCTTTAATCCATTTTTTGATTTTGTATTCACAATTAAAAGATAACCCTGGAACACTATTCTAATGTTCAAATTCACTTATACCTATACTTTTGTCTCCTTCTCGCTAGAACAATAAGCAGGCGTAAAAAAGACAAAAGGCTGTTACTCAGTGACGTTCCGCAAGGACATGTCGAAAGTGAATACATTTGCACAAATACACATAATCCTGTTTGTGTTCTTTGGGTCAACTCTAATTGCGTGGCTTATACACACTAGAAATTCCTTCCATGTAGATTTGAATGGAAACCACCGACTTAGTTCATTTTAGTTCTAGTCCCGAGAGAGCCATTGAATAAACAGCACTCTGTCTCTCTTACGGTGATATCGTATATTCAGTTCCATTCGATTTTGAATTTGTACTGAGAGAGCCAGTTTCTGAATTTAAAATTTAAGGGTCGAATGGCCAGACTTTCGCTTACGAAACACGCCCACATCGCATTTCTTGTTTTCTTCTTTATTATATGCCTATATTTACTCGTAATAGGTGCCCACATTCAGATTGTTATAATTTCTCGAATAAAAAAGCGTAATAATTCTCGAAAAATACACGAATGGCAAGTACTCGTGTTACATTATTTAACACTCGGCTTCTAAAATATCGATGCAATTACATTGCATCGGGAGATAAGCGGTATTAACGTTAAAGAGCAGCCTTTTCGTGTAACAATCACTTATCCGTATAAAATTATTACCCACGTAACGATGTAGGTCAACCTTACGACAGCGCTTTAAAATCTCAACACAATGCGACTTCATCACAAGACAATTTACTTACGTTCCATATAAACAACTAGCTACAGCTTGCAATAAGTTGCCTTTAAAAAGGAGTGGCTAATTGTGTAGGTTAAAGGCGTGGAAGATAGCAGTGGCGTGCATTTTACTATTTGTCCCATTTTCACAATTTTCCTGCAATAATGTCTTAAATTTATGTTTTTGCATGCGAAAATATTTTTTTGTACTTTTAAAAAGTTGTAACTCTTTAAAAAACACATTTTAAAAATGACCCTATGACCGATTTTCTCTGTGTTTTCTTTCTTCGGAATAGTTGTACTTACTAAAAATCATATTTCTTGGGTAAAACAACTTAGGTTGAACCCATCTCCTCCGTTCAACATCTCATCCCTTCTAATTCTGGACTCGACTCCAGTATTCCATGGAAATTTAAAATTTGGCAATTTAAATAACATTTATAAAGAAATTTTTCTTCCCCCTTTCCATAATTTGAAATGGTGACCAAGATCAACACCCTCGAACAGTGAACGCACGAAAATTAAAAAAAAAAACTTACCTTGAGGTGTTGCAAACTTTACCACATGTCATAACCATCAAATCGACGATCTGCGTCATTTTGAATGTTTGACATTATTTGATTTTTTTAAAGATTTCTTAGTTTCTTAGTCAAGAGGTGACGAAACATTTAAAGTTACTGTCTCTAAATTTACAGGTTCTTTATACAAATAGAACGGCGTCTTTGCGCCTCACACTTTTCACCGCATGATGGTAGTTTTAAATAATACCTGACCGTTATTGTCAATGGGGTCTTGTGATTTCTGTAGGGAAAAATCTGTTCATAAAAACCCTACTAAATTGCATCATCCTCATCATCAGTCCGACCAGCATCAGCATCAGCATTGCGGCATAAATACATAAGTGTCTGTGTTGAGTGAGGAGGGGGAGGGTATCGGCTATGACCTATTTGTTGGAGTTCCTCCGCATTCGCCTTTGGAAGTTAGGAAAACCAGAGAAAACCTTATTCAGGAGGAAACGCCCGATGTTCGACATGAACGAGTTTCTCAGCGATCTCGGTCCTGAGATCCTGCATTTTGTAGTGTGAGATAATGAATAAACGTTTTTATATAAATATGAAAGTAAATAAAAATAAGTCTTCATTGAACGTCGGTTCTTGGCCCGTTTCAGCTTTTGAACAAATCGTTTGTTTGTTTGCCAGCTGTGATGGAGGTTGGAACACCCTTTGACATACCAATTTTTTTAACAAAGCGTTGTTGGTGGTGGTTTCAGAAAAAAAGTCGCAAAACTTTATGTTGGTGGCTAATTGGTTTATCATGAGTTGTTATTACGCGGGGGTTTATGGTCATGCAATATCGTAAGAGCTGGAAATAATATCTCCGTGACGTAATTCTTTTTCATCTTCATATTTGATGAAACGACTTTTGTAATTACCAAATTCAGTAGGTACCAGAAATGGCGGAACCGCTAGACTATGCACACACGGAGACAACTTGGTTGATTTAGGCCACAATTAAAATCAGTATCGTCTACTAAGAAACACCGAAAATTTCCATATTTCTCTCCAAATAATTAATTTAACACCGTGTCGACTATATAATATCCACTGTAGTGGCAAGATAGTTGACATATTTTACGATAGCCCCCAGAACTTTTCAAAAATTTTCCTAACTCTTGTTACCTAGTAGTATTACTTCTCTTTTCCCTTCTCTCTTTATTAGACCCAAACTTCTTTTTTTTCTTTTTTTGACATTTCTATATGTATTTTTTTAATGTTGAAATTTAACACAATTTAATTCGATTTACAATACAACACTTCTCTTTTAAACAATGCTTGAGTAGAGGAGCGAATATTTGTACACTTTTATTGGACGATTGTTATTTCTTTAAAAAAATTATTTTAACCATAATTTAAAAAATATATATATATATGTATATATACATTTATAGGGTGAGTGGTGTGTGATACGAACAGTTCAAAAAAGTTCGTGAGAACTGAGTTTTATAGTTAATGAAATGTCTGTTAGCAGTTATGGTTATACTCTTATATTAAACATGCATTTTAGGACTACTAAGTGTACAATAGAGTTGTAAATTGTTTTAAATCGGTGTATTATGTGGAAGTGAGTAGAGGCTTGCTACATTATTATACTTCCAAGAAAAACTACTGCTGTACGCTCATACTTTGTAATAAAAATTTCACCTCGTTGGGGGAAGATGATTAACCTCTCCCTTACGGTGCTAGAAAATTCCATGATCTCCGACGCTGTACACTCAGTGTACAGTGAACACATTTAAAGTGTTGTGATCTTTTTAATTGGTTTAAAAATTAAGAATTAACATTTATTTCTTATGCAAATCATTTTATCAATAGTGCATACATTACGTAAGTAAACTATTGTGTATAAACACTGAAAACAAGGGAAAAACACCGGTTACCCATAAAACACACGATAAGTTCATTACTGACGGCAGACCGCCTGCTACTACTGACGACAGATCGCCGGATACTACCGAAAACCGTGCATAGAGGCACGGTGAAAGTAACCCCGCACCCTTCTTGCTCACTAGCGTACCACTCGGAAAGTTAGTTAGCAATCCACCCAGCCATACGTACATATTAACAAATGTTTTCCTGATTTTTCTACCAATCATTTTTTCTGTTCCATTCAATAAATACGTTGTAATTATTTTATCCAATACATAAATTTATTGCGGAGGAATACTTAAAATATGATCTCTGTGTTTATTTAAAGAAATATTGAAATAGTTAGCGACGTGTCAACTTAATTGACAACATGGGCAAGGAAAGGTTAAAGCGATCTCCCGACCGCGGTAAGGTGCGAAATGATACTGCAATCGATACGTTATTATGATACGCTAATATAATATATGTTTATTTATTTCGTTTTACATTACAATGGAGTATATGCTATTAAATAACAGTGTGGACATAAGTATAAAATAGTTCTAAAAGAAATAAAAAATAACAGCTGAAGAGAGAGAAAATAACATATAAAAATAACAATGAAATTATCTTTTTTTGCTAGTAATTTATGTTTTTGTGATACTTCATACGGGCTTGAGTCAGCAGTACTAAGGCATCGTAATAAACTGACGTTATTGGGGAGGCAGTAATGCGAAAAAGAGGGGATTGGAGAGTTATTTGACTATGTAGATCATGACTTGCATCGGACAGTCGGGAATGACTTATAATGGAGTATAATTTGCTTTAATATAATAATTTAAAAAAAACACTGATCCAAAATTCGCAGAACATCTCATAGAAAAATAACGTCCCGCCTGGCAACAACGAGCCTACATTTATACACATAGAAATAAATGGGCTTCTATCAAATTTACTGGAACAACTAGAGATAAACAAAATAATAAGTGATCCAAATATAACGTTAATAAATGAAACAAGAAAAGTTACCTATTATCCACTCATTAGTATTTTCATGAAACCTGATCAACATGCTTAAAATAATTCAGGGATTTACCAAAAATATTTATTTTCATTGCCATAAATAGCATTCACGTCATTATACAACTATTAAGAAAAAATCTGCCACCATTAAAAGTACCTCACAGAATAGAGAATTTTAATCCCAATTATTTTCTTAGCAAATCAGTTTTTACTGAAAGTATTAATAAATCATTTGAAACACCATAAAAAATTAAAAAATCGGTAGGTGTAAATAAAATCATGTAAATACACGTGGTCTAACCGCAGTTGGAAAATGGCTTTGTACGTCACAATAATAAAATAAAACTAAAAACAAAAAAAAAAATTTTTATGCATATTTGGTCACAAAACATCGATATAGCCATTACGAGTCATGCCACGTGAGAAAAACTGGGTCGAGTCTGAAACCGTGTAGCTTGCCGCTTGCTACGGAGGTCGTGAATAATACTCTTACTTAATTAGTTAATTCAACACATAGCAACCCACCTTTCGCCCTTGTATTTAACTTCCACGTCATTTTGATGAATAAGAGTTGATTCACGTTGGAAAATTACTGCCCTCCAACTCTAACCATTTCATTGGAAATGAATAATGAGTAGGTGAGAGTTCCGGGAACGGAACGTGTTTGACCTTGATGTAGTCGGGAGATGAATCATTTCGTTGCCCACAACACAAATATTGGTATCTCATATTTAGCAATTTTCCAGGAGACTTCAGACCGGGATTCTTATACATTTTATTACATATTTCGCTAATGGGATGAATAAAAATGCGCAATTACAACCCCATCAGCGAAACACGTATTAATATGAATAATAATCCGACAACAAAAAAAAACAGTTTTTGGCTTTCTTGGCAAGTTGCTAAATATGAGATACACCTGATGGCTAATGTGGAGAATAAAATTCGTAATTAAAATCCCATTAGCGAAGCATGTAATAAAATGTACGAGTTCGGTATGTGTTCAAAAAAACACATTATTTTAGCTCTCCCGGAAAGTTGTTATATATGAGATACGTCTGTTTGTCTTGTGGGCGACAATTTACAGAGCTAATCTCGAATCCACTTGTGCCTACGTGTCTACTTCTCGACTGTCTACTCACCTCTACAAAGGTGAGCGTACATATTATTAAAAAAAAAACACTTACATACAGTAGATTAATTTTTAAGTTTGGGATATTTTTAGCTTGAAAGATTCATACACTTTGTGTGGAAATAAAATTAAGAACATTTTGTTATGATAATCAAAAATAGGTCGCTGCCCGCCTCTGAATCACGGAATGGTGATAAATGATATATAAATAATGTGATGCCACCTAGGAAAGTGGGTATTTTTTTCTTAAATAGTCGAAACAATGATGTTAAATATTGTTTTATTCGGTTATTTCACAGTTGTACACTGAACATACAATCCGTAGAGTGTAAAGTATTCTCATTTCCAAGAAAAAGTGCTTGATCTGTTTCACCAGTAGTAAGATACAATTACCTTTTTTCAGCACACAGACACCGCCCTCGACATGCTTCTATCGGTTTATCACTTCAGTGTTATTGTAGGTAGGTAAAATATTATTTTTTATTAAATTAATGAGAAATACTTTGTGTACACCACTGTTTAATATATAAATATCAACATGTTTCGGAAGCGAAGCTCCCCTCGTCACGGATACGCGGTATATGATATCGCTTCCGAAACATGTTGATATTTATATATTAAACGGTTGTGTACAAAAAGTATTTCTCATCAATTTTATTAATGGACACCACAAAGTAATTTTACTTTTACCGAAGAAAAATTTTCTGACAATAGCCTCTTGACATTGTAGCAGCACTCGGACATAGAATAGACAATCGAATTTACGATATTTGTCATATAGGCTGAATTTTATTGTTCGCCTCGTAAATAATTCTTAGATTGCTCGAGGTTGTATAAATATAAAATGCGAAAATTGTACCACGGCCGCGCAAGGTTTTTTTTATGTGAATACTGCACAAAGTCTTAAATTATTTTTTATCTGAATAACGCAAAAGAACTGTGAATACAATACTCCTATGGCCATCCGGAGCCAGTGAGATTATGGCATCCCCAATTGTTGTGAGGAGTAATCGGACAATTCGGCGCAGTGATAAATCGACATACCTTTGAAACTGACAAGATAATTTGAGTGGTTACGATCCTTGGCTACGAATCCGTAGGTCGCGGGTTCAGTTCCCGGTATGCGCAAATAAATTTTTGTATTTAATAATTTATTCATTTAAAATGAAATATGGTGTATTTGTGGCACGTTCCGGAGCGGTAGATACTGTCAGTATCGACCTGGTGAAAGACCACCATTTAGAATCGAAACATTGTTGAAATCGCTTTAGCTGTGTTTGGTGACTAGATCTGAATAGCCAGGTACTTCTCAACTTTCCTTTATCCCCATCTCCTCCCCCTCCTCAATACCTTCAGCCTCACATCATACTCCAATTGGGGATGCCATAGTCTCTCTGGCTCCAGACGGTTGGGAGCAGCTGGGAATCTTGTGTGGTATCACATAAAAAAGAAGAAAAAAATAGTTGGTCAAGTAGGTTAGGTTAGGTTTTCAGGATATTTTTTTTTCATGCTTTATATTTATTTATATTACTTTTTAATAGTGGGCCGATTTATCACTGTGCACTGTGCCGAATTGTCATTGAACCGTTGTGGGGTTGAAGGGTATGAGGAGGGGAAGGTACCTGGCTCTTCCGATATGATCACGGCTAAATACGGCTAAAGCCATTCCAAGCAACGTTTTATCCTGAATGGCGGTCTTTCACCAGGGTGATGCTGAGAGTGTCTACCACCCGGGAATGGCGACCCCTGAAGGTCCCTAGATCGTGCAACTACTACTTACTGTGCAATTCGCCGTATGATGACTGCGCGTATTAACGACCGACAGACTACATTTAGCGAAGGCTAATTTGAGAGTGTTCGTAATCGATAGAAGACGAAGAGGCGTATAATTAGATCAAATATTTTAACCAGTTAATAATAATAATAGTAATAATAATAATAAAGATAATAATAGTAATAATAATAATAAAGATAATAATAGTTATAATAATAATAAAGATAATAATATTTATTATAATAATAAAGTTAATATTTATAATAATAATAAAGATAATAGTTATAATAATAATAGTAATTGCAATAATAATAACAATACTAATAATTGTATGATTTGTATAGCGCCTTTTTTGTGAAAAATCACCTCAAAACCGCTGTACAAATATTACCTCCCATTCTCCATCTAATTACGTACAAACAGATACAGAAAACATATTTACCTGGCAGTTCGCATCAGATGAACACAGCTTTATTAGAAAATAATAAAAACATTTATTTGTCAATAAGTTATTTTACATATTTTATTTTAACATATTACATAATTTTAGCAATTGACAAAAAGGTCACTGCTCAGCTATGTATACCGGAGCCCGGAGTGCAGCTGATTTTCAGCAGTGCCTATAGAAAGTTAAAGTTACATAGTATATCACATAAAATCTTCACATTTAAAAAAAAAAAAAAAAAACACATTACAATATTTGTTTTACTTATGCTTCATTTGACTTTAAAATAGAGTTTTTTATGCGTATATCGCACAAGAGTCCCATCTGCTCCCAACTGTCCGCAGCCAGTGGACTGTATCATCCTCCATCGGGATATGATGGGATGTTGAAGAGCATGAGAAAGAGAAGACGACGAGGTAGAGGAAGGTTATGAACTACCTGGTCTCTTTGATCGAGTCAACAAACACTGCTAAAGCCGTTTTAAGCAATGTTTCAATTCTGAATTGTGGTATTTCAGCAGGACTGTACGTATCTACTACTTTGAAATGACTTTCGTTTTTATTTTATTTGGTAAACCAATAGTTTACAATATTTTTGTATGGAACTCTATGTATGTATAAAAACTGAACTAACAATGGATTTTCATTTGGCGCGAATGAAAAGTGTATATAAACGTGCATTATAATATTAGTAATATCTGCTATATTTTTAGCATCGGAATGATGTCCTTGTTCTACGGGTATTTCAATGGAAGTTGCTTTGAAAAACTAGCGTCATTGATCCATTCGGCACCGAAAAATAATAGTACTGTCGGAAAACATGCCAAACGCGCGCTCAACATTTGTACACAGTTGACATTTGTCACATGAGAACGGGTCGCTTCTACGACTCATTCCTGTTCTCAACAACTCGGCTGTGGAATGATTTGCCGGCCTCCGTGTTTCCTCCCTCCTACTGCGTGGGTCTCTGTAAAATACCCAAATTCACTCTTTCATATCCTTTAAAAGACCCTCCGTACAGCTTCCCCAAGGATGATATACTATAAAAAAAAATGATAGGTCATAAGCCCACTCACTCACGCAAACCGAGTGCAGTAAGAATGCGTAATACCGAGAGCCCTCCGTTCCATATATTATTTCTATTGGCGCTCGCACACGGGTCGGTGCGGCGCGGGAGCGGTGTTGCGTACTTCCATTGCCCGCGTTCTTGCTGTACGCGAGCAATATTGATTTCATACAGACCCGTGTATATTTTATAGGTAAAAGTCCACCACACGGCAAATCTGTACTCGCTCTCAAATAGTTTGGAGTTAAAATGTCATAAATAACTCCCGCGAATGTGATTTATTGTCCAACGAGAGCGGTCTGATGGAATTTTCGTATTTTGGCGAATGCGTTTGCCGCACTGGTTGGTCTCATATAGTTTTTCGCAATTCCGCTGTGTTTTTCATGAAGTAAATCGCCGCGGCCGGCCGCTTGTCCTCATTTTTTGATCAACCTCTCTCGGATTTTCGTTTTCCGGCATTCGGTGTTGTTTTTGGAAAAGAGTTTCGTGCGCGGAAATGTTACACCGACACGGATTTGCCACACTCCAAACTTACCAGCAGTGACCTACTATTTCACGGAAACAAATGAGTAATTATTGTGTAATTAATATGCATGTTGTACTTTTTTATGCGAATACTATGCACACAGAGTGGTAGATACTCTTATTATCGCCCCTGTGAAAAATTTCCACTCAGAATAGAAATGTCGCGTGAAATAGCTTTAGTCGTGTTTGGTGACCAGATGCGAATAGCCAGATACTTCGCAAAATTCCTTTCCCCCATCTTCTTCCGCTCCCCATTTTATCCTGCTTCACAAAATACCCCAATGTCGGATGCCATGGTCCTACTGGATCCGGACGGTCGCGAGTACTTGTTTCTATGGCATCCCTAAATGGACGGCGAAAACGGAGCCGATAGGACCGTGTCACCTACAATTCCGGAATGTTATGGGACGGAATGGGATTTTAAGAACACAGTAGTGTAAGAATACACAAATTATAAACATTAACAAAAATTGATTAATGTGTTCATAGTAATAGTACAATTATTCTGAATTTGTCATTTGTCTAAACTTGACATTATTATTTTTTAGTATTCTATATATTCCTGATGAAGAAAGCATCGCTTTCGAAACATGTAGATATGTGTATATTAATAAAGTCGATACCTTAATTCAAAAGTCAAAATTTCTGGGTTTTGAGTTAATGATGAAAAATGGTAAAGAAACTCTCCCTTCTCATATTTCAATAAAAAAATAAGTCTAATTCGTCCTAATTATGTAGTTAGATAATTCTTCATGGAATCATGATGAATCAGCACATTCTTAGTTCAATGGAGAAACATGTCAAATGTTTCCGTTTGGAACTTAATAAATGTAGCCATTTACACCTATGATATGATAGGTTGATAAATTACTTACATGTTGCATCTATTGTTATGTTATAGGTGGACAAAATAACTTTAAATCGGAGCGATGTCTTCATAAAAAAATTTCAAATCCAGTTTTCTCAAAATGAGGTAATTTGAGTTATTTCCCTATCGAACTAAGGTATCGAAGTGGTGGATTGAAAATAATTTTTAATTCATTTATTAATAATGATGCCACAAAGTGAATTTTTCGTCATGTTAGACAGACAGTGTCTTGGACCAATTATAATCTATTCTGCTAAGTCATTATCACTCTTGATGGTATTGATACAGCGCAACATGACATATCCCGCGTCAACTGGCCTGTCCTAATTCAATCAGAAGACCCTCAGTCTCCAGCCATTTATCTATCTCCCTCGGTGTTTACCCACCACCCACCGACTCTATTATTAGATCAACCGAGATGGGAAAACGAGAATTTCTCTCCACTTTCACGTGAATTCGAGATCTGAATCGGGGTTCTTTCAGCGGGATAAGAATATGATTTGATTGAAGCTTAAATGGAATAACGATCTCAATTGAGCACTAGCCCCATTTCTCCGGCTTAAATTTCATTGTGCTGGTTGTTTTGCCCTTTTTAAGGCCTCGCTTTGCCTATTGTTGTCTGGTTCACAAGTTAGCGGGGGTTCGGGCGTTTGAGGCTGCGCGACTGAAAGAAAATGTAAGTCTATTTGCCAACACTCAACATTATTGTTTTTTTTTTGCAAAGTTTATCTAGAGTGCTGATGATTCTAATACACTTTTCGTCTTCAGAGTTGGTAGGAACCAATCGAACGACGCGGTAATGCGACTGGTGGACCAGAAAAATCAACACGTGTATGAATCGGCACACTTTTTAAAAGTGATAGAAATTCATTAAAATTACGACACAAAAAAAAACTAACCCATTAAATATTATTTATGAAAGTTATGTTTTCGGGATAGTTATATATTTTTTTAGTTTTAACGGCTTTATATCACTTTTAATAGATGTGCCGATTCATACATGTGTTGTTTTATCAGGGAACTGCCGCGACTATATTCATTTAAAAGAAAGTTATATCACTACCACACAAGAATCTCAGCTGCTCCCAACCACCTGGAGCCAGTAAGATTAGACCAGTAAGATTATTCCGAACTGGGGTATGTTGTGAAGTTGAAGGGTATGAGGAGGGAGAGATGGGGAAGAGGAAGGTGGGGAAGTACCTGTTATATTCAGATCTGGTCACCAAATACGGTTAAAGCCATTTCAATCAACGTTCAATTTATGAATGGTGTTCTTTCACCAAGGCGATACTGGAAGTATTTACTATTCTGGAACGTGCCGCAAATATGCTATATGTTATGTTAAATCAATGAATTGTGAAATAACGCTAAAATTAACCTAATAAAATATACTCGCGCACGTCGGGATATGAACCCGCGACCTCCAGATTCGTAGCCAAGGATCGCAACCACTCTACCACGTAGGCCGTCGATTTATCACAATAATACTTTTTTATTTTAATTTTTTCTCACTCTTGAATGCAAAAAACGCCTATTTTGGATTTATTTAGTCTTCTCGGAGTTCATTTTTTCTATTTTTTTCTAATAAAAATTTTCGCATTTATAAATATTATTTTTTGTATTGAAAAGTCACGACTTGCCACTGGTAGCTTGCTACTACCGACGTACCAATATTTTCCTCTTTTTTCATAATGGTCCTTGTAGCCATAGCTGCCAACTAGAGCAGAGCGCTCTGCAAAAACATCACCGGCCCCAGTGAGTTTATAACCTTTATAATAATTACGTCATTAAATACAGGAAGCTTTTCATAAATTCAGCTGAACTGATTTTTATACAATTTTTCACATCGTACCGCGATTGGATACGTCTCTTGATTAACTCATTTTTTCGCAGTCTATTTTAGCGCTTACTCGTAATGACTAAACACCAAAGTAGCGTCAAAGAAGGAAGCTAAGCAGACTATGCTAATAGAGTTTTTTTGCTTAAATTAGATTGCGAAATATCGAATTGATATTTTTCTTTACTATCATAACAAAAAGTTACGTTTACGTGTTTATCTGATCCCAGTTTTGTAAACATTGCTTAATTTATTATTTTTTGCCAAAATACATTATATTCAGGAGTGAAACTTTGGAAAAATAACGTTTTGACGTCGATGGTGTGACGCACGTGATTTTCCAATATTCGATAGAAAATATATTATATTTATGTTTGTATTTCAAACAGCCTGCCAAATGATTGAATCCCCACGGTACTCAAATACTAGAACGGGGTTACTCCTGCACGTAGGCCTATATTTATTTTCTTTCTATGATTCAGTAGCGTACCGTCAAACTCCGGAAAGGCTAGTTAATAAATAAAAAAAAATAAAAACTCGACACCATAATCACCAAATATCAACTTAATTTAGATGACTAGTATATTATCAACGCTACTGTTCCATGATAATTCAAAACACGTATGACACAAGGCACACTTTTTAAAAGTCATATAAAGACATTAAAAAAAGTCAAATATTTCTACCTGTGTTGATTCATACGTGTGTTGTATTATTAAAAGGGGGGGCAAGTCTGTCTTTTGCGTCAGCTAAAGCAAGTTAAATTGACTATGAACAGCATATCTTGACAGTTTGGCAGTCCGTATAAAGCTAATAGTTATGTTTGTATTTACGTTAAGATATAAATACATAACGCAAACGTAAAAGATACATACTTGGCCCCCCAGATCACTTAACGCTACAACTAGTCTTTTGTGTTTCCTTACGAATCGGCACAGGTCGCTGGGTGGCTGTCCATTGTCCAGTGTCCATGTTTCCCGGTTGCTCGCTTAGCCACCGCCGTGATGCACACATTCACCAGCTTCGGAAAAGTAATCAAAAAATTCCGATTAGATAACTCAGCTCCGTGGTATTTAGCGAATGAACTCATCCAACTTGAACTCAACTGGCAAACTGTTGCTACGCCGATGAACGGAATCGGAAAATCGATTCTTCGTCAACACTAATTATTGTTACGGCTCGTTGGTGTTATAATGGAATGGGCTATAAAACCTATCGGTGACGTAGCGCCTGCTGTCTACTGACCTGGGAAAGTAAATTGTTATTGCGAACTCGTATATCGTTAGTCACTGCGGCGGTACTATAGGGTAAATTGCTTCTCCGGGTTCAAGGATGGATGGCAGGATTACATTATACTACATTTAAAAAAATTATTTATTTAATTTCCTTTATTGCAATGATATAAAAAAATATATACTGAGTAGATATGATTAAGTAAGGATTTTGCATAATGCGCTACCCGATTTAGATATACTCGTATGTTGCATGTTTTCAAGATTTTTTGGCTACTCGATTTACAGGCAAATAATTTTAAACAGCGCAGGTTTGAATGTATTTGAGCACACTGACAAAGTTTATCGAACTACTTAGTTTGGAGCTAGTATGATTTATTTTAGAAATTAGTTACGATTCACCTATATTGTTTATTCCTTTGTATAGCACGATAAGTGTCATTTTACGACTGTTATCGTAAAGATAAAGATTGAAATATTAAAATATTTCATTCATTTGAGGTGTTCAGTGCGGGGTGTTTCGAGAAATTCATCAAAATTTAAAAGTTAATATTCAAGTTCAGAAAGCTCTATTCAAGTTCTTTTATTATTCAATCAAGCTCTATCAGGCACTGTGAAACAACTGAAGTTGTTTGAACTTGAATGGAACTTTCACAGAAAAATCCCGTTTTTTAACATACTGGTGATACCATATGAATTATGTTATTTAATTAATTTTTTTTTACCGTAAATCCATACAGGAGGCCCTGAGGGAAATAATTACCCTCAAAGCTCTTATCATATTTGAGGATGCTGTGTGAAGGGTCTTTTAGAGGATAGGAAGGAGTGAAACTGGGTCTTAAATAGACCCATTCTGTAATAATAATAATTTTTGTCATTTTTTCGTACGTATTTTGACATATGCAAATATGCTAAACTGTCGCCGAAAACCACATTAATTATACTAATAACAATAATTATTATTATATTTAAATAAGAGGATTAACGTGCCCAGCACGTTATCACTTCTACATACATATAATCTGCCTTGATGGTGGACACTGTAACACTGTCCGAAACGTTGGCTATAGGAGGAGGAAGCGCAACATGGTATAATATCCCAAAATCTTTTCAAGATAGTGGTACTAAATATTTATTCCTAAATTAAAAAAAAAAACACAACCAAACACATTAGCCACTCATTTCACTAGGACAGTCCTGCCGCCCTGTGTTGGGATGAGCGGCTTTACAATTTTAGTGAAACGATATATTATTAAAAAAAAATAACACCAAAGTTATTCAAACTATAAAATCTACAGTAAATCTTTAAGTTGGGCACATTTATAGATTACAACAATAATAATTTCATTCTAACCCAAATAACTATCATAAAGTATCTGTGCTCCGATTAGCCACGATTATAGGGTGACTATTAATTGACTACCTAATCACAACATATTTTGACTTGTTGCAGTTTGATACTGGGCTATCGATATTATGTTTATCGCATGGTGGTGCCGTGTCAATAATAAATGTAATGGACATCCATGTCATCGTGCTGCAACAGGAGACATATTAATGAGCGGGGCAGGTTATAGTGCCGACCATACAATCGATTTACTATGGCGTCATTTAACCCTTCCTATTCCCTGCACATAATAATGCACGACGTAATTACATAGCCCGTCGAACAAGCCATCATTTTCAAACGGGAGACTGCTATAAATGTCAAACAGTATAAATAATATATTACGGGAAAGCAGCACCCGCTTATCTGTGAACTGGCAGGTGCTCCAACTTTATTTTATGATAAACTAGCTGATGTGTACCCGGCCTTGCTCGGGTACAATAATTGATTTGACAGCGAAAGTAGTTATCTCCAAATAAAGAAACATTCATTCGAATAATTTATTTCATTCCACACGTTTATTTTTTAAAAATATATCTAAATCGTAAAGTTCTAAAGTAGGTACTTACTCGTGTTTTCCATTTTCAAAATATTCTACCCAAATAAGCTTCTTCTTTTGAATGTGCACTCTGTGGCTAACCAGAGTTATATCTATGGGCTAACTTAAATAAAACATGGCGAGTTCAATGTTTTTCATACTAATTTTAAAACGTTGTAGCAACAGTTTTACATATTAGATTTCATTCAACTACTACTTTCTAAATCTTCCCGGCACTTGTAAAAACAAACTGTGCTATTTGTAATTTTCGAGAAAATCGAGGACAAAGAAACAAACAAACTTACATTGATTTTTGTATATATACGAGTAGATGAATATTCAAATTATGGAAACTTATCCAAGCGCATCGTTTATATTTATGAAACTTCTGCTTATTCTCGAAAAATATACATCGAAGAAGATAAAGTATGGAATGTTTTAGATTTTGCATACTATCTCCAACACACACTAAATTATTCTTTCCCCGACATAAGCTTTGAGAGCTAGTCTAAATTATTGGTATTTATAACATCCTTAAGCCGTAACCTGCTCAGAGTTGGCAGAAAAAACACAACAGACGCCTGTCACAATTTCAATTGTAAGCATGTCCTCTGCATTTAGGTCTGAATCATTATAAAACACTCATGAGTAAACTGCTGACACAAAGAAATATGTCTGGCTTTCGGAATTTGCTTGCAGTTTGCGCTTTAATTGTAGGTGTTTGTCGTTACGAATTAAATATTGGATTCATTTTCAATGGCGGCTGGTGAAATTTTTCGTATAAAAGTATTGTAGGTTTAAAAAAACCATAATTAAATTATATAAAAAAATTGTTTTCGGTTTACGAATACCCAGAGAATATTTAAATCCCCCCTGGTACCATTATTATTAGCGGAAGATGTTGCTTGTTTAATGATGCAGTACAGACTTGGATAGGAGAGGTATTGAACCCACGACGCCTGGGTGGAAACTAGATACATTTGTCAACTCAGTCACTAACCGGTCGGCTGTCTTTGACTGCACAATTTATTTTGTGTGACGGTTTTCAGAAATTTTCAGGAATCAGTTGCAGCGCTCCAAACACATCCAAATCTTCATAAGAAAAATATTTTTTTTTGCATCATACTATTGTTCCAAATTTCAGGAATTTTTGACATAAAAAATTTTTGAGATGCCGATCTTTAAGATTTTGTGCATACAATTATGTTATAACGAGTAGAGGAGTACCTACCAATGTTGGCATTACAACTTTCAAGTGCGTTAGTTCACGCACTCTTCATCAAAACCTGTAGAAATATTGTCACATGTTATAAAATGATGAAAGTTTTATTTTTATATCAAACTCATTATGCAATCGTTCGGCTGGTTTCATCTTGAAAGCAAAAGCAATTTGAGCAGAGGAGACGTTATAATACTCTCCTATCTTAATATCATACCGCAAGATGTTATTAGATTAGACAATCGATGTAAAAGTTATGTTAGATTGTATATCTGGTACTTCAATTTGACAACATTTTTCACAACAATAATACTGGCTAATGACTAAGATGTTATCTACTATCTGCCGACTTATATAAATGAGCATATAATATTGTTGAAATATTATTCGAATTTGATAGTATAAAATCTAGCCTTAGCACCCACAGTACAATTTAATTATTGGAAAATGATAAAATTGTGTAATAACTTCGCGCCTGTGATAATTTTAGCCAATCACCTTTTTGGGTTTTTCTGTATTTTTATATAACATTTTTGTTTTATCACGACCAATGTAGATATTAAATCACGTCTGGAAAAAATATGTTTGTATTAAATAACACCTCTCGTCACATTTGAAAAAACTTTTCTAATAACAAATATTAATATTCGAGGGACACCGAACAGAACTCAACTTTCGAAGATGCGTTGTGAATCCAAAATGGCAGCTATTTTATGTGTAGTTACGACGAGTAGCTTGAGAAATATTGTTTCTCAGATTTATAAGTGTAATACATTTTGTAACCGTATGCCAATGATAGTGAAAGGGTTAGCACATGATCTGCTATTGATAAAAGACCTGTAATTTGACATGGACACTATGGACAGTTGTAGCTGGCGTGGATTAATTCGTTCCCCAAATGCTTACGCCTCGAACCTCTGTTTCCCTTGATAAAAGAAACGATAACTTTAAACCTGTGCCCAACTGACACGTAATGTCACAAGTTGTATGTCATATTGTAATATACTCGTAGCTGTATGTCAATATTTTGCATGTTATTTCATGCAATGTTGTTAGCAACCGCGGCTTTTTGCATGTGTTATCGACTATTCTATGTGACTCCGAATCTGCCTGTCATTTAAATAAGTACCGTCGAATGGGGTGAAGCGGGACACTTTTTCATATATTTTTTAGGTTACCGGTCTATAAATAATTAGAAGAATATAAATTAATTCAACCTTTTAAGGACATATGAAGCACATTGCCACTATTGCATATATGATATTTTTGTACTTGCAATTTTTCGTGTCCGGATTCACCACTTCGGAACAAATAAAAATGTTATACTTGTTTGCTGGATAATTTATTTCAATAACTTGTTTTTAATTTTTCTAATTTTTGAATTTCTTCATTATGTTGACCACCGTGTTTATAATCATATTTTTTAAAGCACTTTTTGGTACTGAAAACTCGACAGTTGCATCACGAGCAGATAATTTAGGGTCTCCTACTTCCGAGATAGCTTTACACTTATTTTGTATTCAATTAACGTTTCATATTTGTATAAAGATTTTCTTGTGTTGCTGTCAAGTAAAGAAAAAAAAACAAAAATATATATTTTACTGATCTGGGTACGAGCTTGTTGAACATGATACGAACATTCGAGATTGACGGAGACTCTGAGTACTGCTATCAGTGGCATGCATTGATCTATGAATAAAGGTAAGCTGTATGTAGTTTTTCAATTTCGGGTATGAATAATTGTGCATCGATTTTGAAAACGGTCATTTTATTTTCGTACCATGACGTGTAAATTTTTCATATAGAAGCAATTAATCAAAGTAGAACGATTGTTACATAAAAAAATATTAATAAATTTGAAGGAAAAATACATGTTGATCAAAATTACTTCAGTTTTCTTCAATGGTTCGTTTATCTTAAAGTAGGTGTAGCTTTTCAGTATTTATGGAATGCACGCCATTGACTGATATTATATAACTAATCACAACACGACCGACAAAATACACATTATACTTGCATACAGATAGCTCTTTGCGAGCTTACTGATGACACGGGACAGAGTGCTTCGCGTTACTCCCTCTCCACAAATGCCCATTATGCGAAGAAGTCTTTTCGTTCGGCTTCACCTGTTAAGTCCGGCTTCACCCCGTTCAACGGTACTGATGGTGCTGTCGTTCAGAGCTACGCTGTAACCTTAGAGTGATAATATTATTACCCTAAGGCTGTAACCTCTCTTTCTGTCACATCATGCAGTTTATAATAAAGAGAGAGAGAGAGGTCACAACGGAGCTATCAGAAATTTCCTACTATGTAACAGTTGCGTGCATTGCTCTATGACCAAAGGTAGGCTGCATTCTTTTCGAATGTAATTGCATTACATTGCATATTTTTGCGGCCTTGAAAAATACCGTCTTTAATATTATCTTCTATTGATGGTTGTGGTCAGGTTGACAAACGAGGGTGAAAGAAGGTTATCTATCTATTTTTTATTATTTTTATTTTATTTCACGTAAACATTATCATGATTCCAAGCTTTTTTTCAAGGTAGGAACAGCTTTGTATTTTTTTTAATTATATCGTTTTTTTTTATTTCAGAACAGAACCACAACTTTTTTTACTTTTTATAAATATTTATAGTAGCTAACAAATTTAATATTATTGTTATTAAGTTCAAAGCATTTTCTTAAAACTTCAGTTAGCTTGAGAAGAATTACTTATATGATTTTTTTTACCCCCACTCAATTAAACGTTATGCTATTAAAGCAATGGATTTATATGTGTGCGGTAATTTCCTTAATTATTTTAAAGAAATATATTGTTTAACTTTCGTGAAAAAGTGGAGAATACATTATTCTTCATATAAATATATATTTTTATTAACGTTATATTAGTATCATTAGTTCATTTGTTTATCTCTAGTGGTTTCAGTAAATTTAATCTAAGACCATTTCTTTCTATATGTAAGGGTTTAGGCTCGTTGTTGCCAAGTGCCAACTAAGAGATGTTCTAGAACTATAACGCTTGTTTTTGTGTACGATTTCACGCCGTTTGACATAAAGTGCATAATAATAATAACGTAAATGAAGTGTTTATTACATAAGCATACTTCCAACAAAATTTATGAAGCACAATAATTTTATCGAAAAAACTTTTTTTTTTCCAAACCGCCTTATTAAATTCGTCGTAGTTTCTCATTTATCTCAATTTCGTGTTGTTTGAAATACCTCCCGTTTTTCTTTTCGAATTACAGTTTCACGGTTGTGTAACATAATTTATTTCCGTATCGTTTATTGTGTGTTACAATTTAATTACCTCGGTATTCGGTCAAGCGTTAATCTCCGTTGCTCCAACTATTTTAATGTCGCATCATCGTGGTTTTCTGCCGATATTGAACGACAGTATTTTTAGTTCCCGCATAATGTTATATACTCGTACAGAGTAGCGAGCATAGAAATGCGTTCAGCCTGAAAATATCAGTTTATTTGTAATATATCAGATATCAATGTGAATCACCTTTCTAGAAAAATATAATATGTAAAAAAATCTGATTCACAACAATATTCAAATACAATGTAAAGAATTGGATAAAAAGTAATGATAAGGCATTTCCCGGTGCACTCACCCAAATTGGAAATTATTGATTCAACGATTTACGAAGCATATCTTTATACAAGTATACATTCATAGGTATTTTAAAATTATAAAATAATTTGAAAAATTACTGCCTCAACACAGGCTAGCCTAGTGAGGCGGGTTATGTGAAACTTCAAACTGTTATTATATTATTTTCTATTTTACTTTATAAACCACTGTACACTTACATTATTATATTATATATGTCTTTTAGTTATAGTTAAATTTAATTAAAATAAATATATTATTATTTTATCAAATAAAAAACCTGTGGGTGGAATTAAAAAAAAGTAATTGTTTATTATTCACGAGAAAAAATTTATAACCTTTTAATAAGTTCAAAATTTATTATAGCACCCTTTTAAATGATGTTTATTTACGGTATGAATCGAAAAGATATCAATAAATCACAAAGACATACGATATATTACAAAAAAATTCTGATGTTTTCTGGTTGAACACATTTCTATGCTCGCTACTGTCGCTTTATTAAGATTAGTAACAACCCGCCCACTTTATCGGAAAGGTCGTATGGACGTCTGTTTTCTATGAATGTAACGAAAAAATACAAATATAGTGGTTGAAGCTCCACTTCGCGGAGTTCTAGGAGACGTAAATATTATTGTTGGAAATTTATTAAACGATGGCGGCAGCGTTGCGAGAAATTGTTTAGCCCCTGGGGTTACTTGTTCGGCAGGCAACCGCAGATTTCCTATGAAATCTAAATATTTTATTTGTTAACTTATTCTTCTTCAATCGTTTAGGTAGAAGGCTGTGTCATTGGCAGGATGCTCTGAAAATGAAGTATCGCAAAGTTATTTGGAGATATTTCAACATTCGGTCCTTCGTGTGCGTTCAATAAATTATTATTAAACCATCATCATCTACATCCCCTTGTTCAATTCGAGTCGGGGACTTATCGCTTCGATAAGGCGCCTTCATGCATTCCTGTCCTGGGCTACTGCCGCGGCCTCCATCCATTGCAGTCCCAGCCTCTTGAGTTGCTTTCGCAAAAAATTTTACCCCCCTGGACCTGCCGTCAGTATTTTATCGACCACGAGAAAACGTATAATTTTACATATTAAACAAAATCTATAATTATTTTCCATTGATTGCAATCTGAATTACTCTTCATAAACACGCAATGTAGTCGTATGAAGGCACTTTAGCGACTACCACAATTTTTGTGTGTTTCCCATTAATGCCAATTTATAGCTGTTTGTTTCATTCCAATGTCAAAGATTTTTTATTGACACTAATCATTCACGTAAATCCATGCATTGAATTGAAATAGATAGATACCTAATGTTTTTGTGAAATAAATTAGGTAAGCAAACAGTCGCGAACAACTACTTAAATAGGCAGCTTTTAGTGTACTTCGTAATTTTTTTCTTAAACTTCTTGCCCTGTTTTCACTAGACAAACTAAACTTGAACATTATTAGTAATAGGTACTTGGCTAACTCGTACCGAAGAATATTTAGCTTCTCAGAATAAGAAGTGTTTAGATTTCGCGGTAATAAAAAAAATGTTTGGACCGTAATAATGGCAACGAAAATTAAATTTGCGAAAGTTGCTTTCAATTCAATCAATGGTGAAAGATCAAAGATCACCATTCGGAATTGAAACCTTGCTTGAAATGGCTTTTAGCCGTGTTTGGTTAGCAGATCTGAATAGCCGGGTATTTACCCACCTTCCTCTCCCCCTTCTTTTTCCCCTCCCCAATACCTTCAGCCTCACAACATTCCCCAATTGGGGATGCCATAGACTCACTGGCTCCAGACGGTTGGGAGTAGTTGGGACTCTTGTGCGGTATTCATATAAAAATAAAAAAATCCTTAAAATTTGTCGAATCTAACCACAACAAAAAACCACGTGGTTTTATTATTGTTTAGGTTAATTTGTTAAAGATTTAATACACAATGCGTAGGAGCTGATTTTTTTATACTGATTCACGCAATTTAACGTTAACGTGTTAATTCGAATGTCTCGTTCGCACTCCACCTTCGAGACCAAGTTCACCGGGCGGCGATCCGTTTTGGCCGGGCTATTGCTCCGCCACTGAATGACAAAAGAAGAATGAAGTGAAGTGCTGCCGCTAGGAAAATGTTATTATTAAACTGTTCCCGTGAATATTTCGCCGGCAATAAAATCATATTTCACAATTACGCCATTTAATAAATTAATGATATGAGCACACTTATCGTACATTACTTTAGTATACCATCAATTCAAATCAAATTGCCATCCTGCCAAACATAAATACAAATAAAAAATAAAAACAATCTTTTTTATTTGCTCTCTTCAATCCTGATTTAAAATAAATGGCTAATAAGTCTACACGTTTATCGTAGAGTAGTTAAGTGGAAAATTAATGAAAATGGCGTTGAGCCAATTGCGATTTAAACGGAATATTTTCTTCTTAATTTTCCGCTGGCACAGCTGACATCCGAGCCTGACTCGAACAGATTACCAATATGTAGATAATGTCTGTATTTAAATTACATATTATGCATATCTACATATTCAAATAACCTGATTTGATCCGTGGCTAAATATTTTAGACTGGTCGAATGTTTGAATGTCAAGAACTCCGTTACTGCGAAGTCGAACGAGTAATTGCGGCAGTCGGAGATCAATTGTCAAGTAAGACGCGCCTGCTCCAAATTTCAGTTATTGCAATTATTAATTACGCATAATAATTCTTGGCTCTGGCCATCATCTTCCATAGCCACTGTCTATCTTATAACGGACAGGATAGGGGTATAACTGCTTTCAGTCATCTATTAGTTCGTGGGTTCTTTGTTTGGCGCTGCCACGTGTTTGTGTTTAATTTGTTTATCTCTCTTTTAACTTAGCGGGTTTTAGTGTCTCTTTGAGCCTTATTGATTTCTTTTGCATATCTTTGAATGTTGATGCGATTTTTGTCTGCCGGTTCTTGCCCTTGCTTTTTGCTTATTTATCAATTCTTCTTCCATGAACTTCGCGATGATTTCAAGCAGGCATACCTCTAAAAGTTCCGTTGTAACCTTTCCCCCTTTCGCGTAACCTAGGGTTACAGCGGAGCTCTCAGCAGCAGGACCATAAATCCACGACGCAAGTAAGTGTTCAACCACGTGACTGTTGATCATTCATCCTTGCTTTATCAGTATTCATTTTCGCGGCGTTGTCAAAGCAAAACAAGATTCTCTATAACAACTTAGCCATTTATTATAAAACTTTTATTATGTTAATTGTTATTTACTTATTATAACAACTCTGATAATTATGTTGAGTTATGACAATTGTAATAATAAATTATACAGCAAAATTTTATGACATGAAGAAAAAAAGACACCATTATTGAATATTTATAGTAACAAGTTATCGATCTCTTCACTCTAATCAGAGTTCATTCAACTCTGTGAATTAGATAGTGGGGGCTCGCGGCTGCATGCTCCAGCCGCGGAATCTAATCAAACCCAGTGTCAAACATTCAATAACTCAAATACGTATGTCAATATTTCTAATACATATAATGTATCTCAATAATAATGTCTTCAATAGATGCTTAGTTATTTTCTGTAATTAATTACTTTCATCACTTATTGTTAATTTTTGTTTATGTTTGTAATTTGTCTATTCTTACATTATTAATTTCTATGTTTATCATTTGTCTTTACTTATCACTATTTTTCAGAATAGTGCGTATCCTGATGAGGAATTATTATTGGAATATTTTCCATTGATACGAACATATATTTTTTAATATTTATTGCGCTCAATGTGAGTAATATTGCTCTACTTCAGTGTTCCTCTTTGTTTCATTGTTTACTAGCTGATGTGTACCCGGCCGCGCTCGGGATTATATTTTTTATGGAATGAAGTTATATAATTGGGAATTCTTGCTTGTCGTTTGGGTGCCATAATTGATTTTACAGCGAAAGCGGTGCCTTATGACGACTATTACTGTCTCTAAACAGTGAAATAAAGAAACATTCATTTAAAAATAAAAATCATTATAACATTTATTTTTTTCAAAATACATCTAAATAATAAAGTTCTTAAGTAGATGCCTACTTCTGTTTTCCATTTTGAAAATATTCTACCCAAACAAACCTTCTTTTGAATATATAATCTGTGGCTAACCAGAGTGGTATATCTATGGGCTAACCTCAATACAACATGGCGGGTTCAATGTTTTTCATACTAATTTTAAAACGTTATATCAACAGTTTTATATATTGAATTTCATTCAAACAACTCTCTAAACCTTCCCGGCACTAAAAAGAACAAAATGTGCTATTTTCAGCGAAACCGGTCAAGTAATTTTCTAGAAAATCCTGGACGGAGAGACAGACAAACATTCATTTTTATATATAGATAATTTCTTATGCACCTGATACAGTTATTTTAATTAACCTTCTCAACTCGGCAGAGACTTTAAAAATGTGGCAAACTGATAATATTCAAACTTAAAACAATACACCTATTGAGCTACCAAACTCAACTAATATAATCATAAATGTACATATAAAATATATTTTGTTTGCACTTACTAACTACTATTTGGTTTTAAGTTTACGTAAAATATCAGATATTGCCAATGACTCACTTAGCTTTTCATCCTTATCTCTGTTTCCTTGCACGCAACTACATCAATGATTATTATTAAACAAGTCAGTGTTATTTTCTTTAATGTGTGTGCATATATACATATCTACATGCTTTATTTTTATGTTTCTCTTAAATTGCGCTGTACAAAAATTCGAATGCCACAACACGGGCATTGCCTAGTCTGGTTGTCAAAAAGTTCAAAACACCTGCAATAACTTTATAATATACTGAATAAATAAAAATTATGATATATACACGAACATATGAAACATTTTGTTTGCGTTTCATTCATGAAAACTATGATAAAAATGGAATAATATTATTTTGGCATCTTAACAGATTGGCGATGGAATAAGCTTCTACGCAATGGCCAATGCCACAATATCTAGGATATTGTGGCATTGTAACACGGCATTCTTATTTATACCAATAAGGATTATTCAAACAGACTAAACAAGTTTGACAGCTGTCGACATTATGATGATATGTATCATATTATATGGCAGTTAAATTATCTTATATGTATAATAATATATTAACGTTGTGTCCTGATGAACACGCTACTGTGTTTTGTCAGGTCGATATTAATTCCTGACAAGGCAGACTGCCTGATAATCAATTAAATTCATTCGATACGCGACGTACAAGTGAAATTTTAGTAATGGAGTTAATAAAAAAAAATTAAAAACATGACAGAAAACAACTGCGCTCGTTTTATATACAATATAAACATAGTAATTAGGCATGAACTTGCGTTACTGTCTTTTCTCCTACAGGAAAATTTCACGCGTATTACACAACGCATGATATCGTATCACCACTAAAAAATGCCAGTTCCATCACGTTTTAATCCTTACTGAAGCATGTTTGAACTTTGTATCTATGAAAGTACGATTAAACTATACAATTTTTAGTGCAGGAAACATGATGTAGGTATGTATTGGAGGTGGGCGTTTCAATTTCTCAAAATAAACGGTTACTCGAAACTCGAACAAAAAAAAAATTAAATAGTTTTAATCGCACTAATATACCTTTTTCGTTAATTGCAATCATTGCATTTTAAATGGTACTAAGGTAGCGTTATTAAACCGCAGCTTTTCTCGGTGAACGGTTACAGCAAAAGCATTTCTTTGCAATGGTTTATGACAAGTATAGCAGTTTACTCAGTTTAAAGTTGGATGGAGCGGAATTCTAAAGTGAATTATGGTCTATTGGAATCATTTCGGGCAGTACACGTCTTTTTAAAACGGTTACCCCAAAATCCTCGAAACTGTTACAATCGTTTCCGAACTTAAACGATTACGAATAAACTGTTTCACGTTATTTTACCCACCCTCATGTATTATAATGAAATGTCTTATATTCGGCTAATTAGAATCTTTATATACGACCACTGGAAACAGCGAAATCTAGATTTAACCAGATAATTAGATGTTTAATGCCATATTTTGATATAGCTACATATACATATAAATTTTAGTGTTATTTCAATAATATATTAGAGATTTATTCGACAAAAATTCCGAGTGTCGGAGTAATATAATAGATAATAATATTTTTATAGAGGTATCTAATTAAATGGGTATTATTAATACTTGCAGACATGTCGACACGGAGACGGTAATTTCCAATAAGTTATGGTCGCTTTGTCCCTTGTCCATTGTTAAGTCGAGTGTTGATTTTTCACTACGACAACACGGAGAATATTTTCCACTCTGGTAATAATATTGTAAATGCAAGTTTTTCCAATGGCTGGGTAGGTACCTATCACTGAAGGTATAAATCGATAGAAGGGTGTTGCGGGCGTGTCCGTGTGCAAGAAGTAAGCTTTTTTTTATTGCAAATAAATAAATATTATTATTATTTAATTTATCGGAATAACTTATGGAAGCTTATTATTCATTGTAATATTTAATCATTGAGGAAGATAATATTATTATTCACTTGGAATAAATTCCGAGGTTTTTTCAGAGGTCACGGGTTCGAGTCCCAGATGCGACTGATACCTTTTTTATTTTCTGTTGTTTTTTTCGGTTTCGTGTTTCATCTAGGATATATTAGCTTCTTCAATGATTAAATAATATTATTAATTATACGAACCAAAAAGTATGATTAGTTACGATTTTAAAAGTGAAATTGACACTTTTGCACATAGGCACACACATCAGAAAGAGATTTATTTTTTAGTTCTATGCTGCATTAGGTAACTACTATTTTTACATCTGTATAAAAGGTTTTTGTTAGCTTTTCTAATACTAATCGAAGTTACGAAACATCACTAAGAATGAGGGCGATCTGGATGTCATAACTGAATGATTCACTTGAATACGTTTCGACCTTTCGATGGTTATGTTATGGTGGTTTGTACACATTATTATTTCGTTTGAAACTATTATTTTACGACTTTAAATGTTTCATTTCTTAAATTTATTTCGGTTACTCCATCAGTTGTTAGTTATATTACATTATTCGTTTTGTCTTGTCAATTTGGTGCAATTAGGTAAAATGGGACCAAGAATAACAAAAGCGAACAACTTCGTTTTCTTCTGTTTTGCTCCGGGAAAAAGACTGTTTCTTCAAAATAGTCACAGTTTCCGTTCTGCTAAATTACTTACAACAGATTAATCAGTTTAAAACGTAACATTTTCTAATTCTGAAAGTCTTTTTCATTTGACCTATCGCATTTGAAACTCTTCTTCGTATATAATACTTAATCATTGTATCAGCTATATTATTGTTCGTATTTCGTGAATTCGGTAAAAAGGAGATATTTCCACTATGTGAAATCAATACTTCATTTGCACAACATCATTACACGAACCGAGGAGTAAATTTTTTCAATAAACTACCCGAAGAGATTAGAAAAACAAATGATACTAACAAATTCTCAAATATGATTAAAAAAACACTTAAAACAAAAGTCCCCGAAAATTAAGTAAACTTAAAACAATACACACACACACATTCTCACACATATACCACTATAATATTGTATCGTTATATACGTTAAATATCCTCCTGCACATGGTACAATATATATATATATATTATGTTATGTTTATTACTATAAAATTAAAACTTGTCACTATGCACTCTCTTTTTTCCACTATGTAAACCAACCTCTAATATTATCATGTAAACCATTCAAGCATCATTTTATTATAATACTTTCAGGAAACATGTAAAAGCAATATGTACCCCCCGCTTCTCTACATAAGCATTGCTTAAAAGAGTAGAGTAGTATTGTAAATTGAATTATAATATATTCAATTTCAATAACAAAAAAAATTAATAAATTCCGTTGTATTGATGCACGTATTATTATTTAAAAATAAAATAAGTTCGCAAGTAAACGATTTGCCGTGACGGGTATAAACTTACATAAAATAAAAACACAATAGCCTTTGCATAATTCGCAATTCGTTAATTGCGAATATTGTGACTCGTGGCTGGTGACGCAACCATTACGATTCTACGCAGGCTATTTCTTAGGGTGGGGAGTTCGTGTCTGACGGATGAGATCAGTAGGCCACTCGGGCGGGTGGCTGCCAGTACCGGCTGCCGGTAAAAGTTTGTTTATGTTTAGCAAGAAAATCCAAGCAAAAGGAGAAAGAAACCAAGAAAAATCCAGGTAGATTTCATATGTCAACATTTACCTATTTTTTGGAATTGGTGGAGACGCACATACGTTATTCCTTTGTTGTAGTTGAATACTTCGACGATTATGCATCGATAAAAATAGGATTATTTTACAATAAAGATAAAAGTTGTTAGCTAGGCTTATCAGTAAAGTCGGGTGACGTATGTTCTAGAAGAAAAAAGATAGGTATGTTATCAAATATTGATCAGTTCTTAAAACTATACGCGGACAAACAGCTGTTAAAGCGAGCATTTTGTTGAGTGAACAAAACACAAATATGTGTGTAGTGTTATTTGGATTGCTAACAATACACGTTTCTTATCGCTCGTTAACACATTTAGAATTCCGCGTTGGAGATAATGGCTCGCCGCGAGGCCTCCCCAATCCACCCCTCTGAGTTTTGGGATGGAGTAAGTAGCGCACATCATCTGCCGCGTCGCGTCGGATTTTCGGAGTCACCCCTAGTGGCTCGAGTCGCGGGGTCGTTCGGGACCTGTGCAGCTGCAGTCGGTGATGGTGCCCGTTGCCCATGCCGCAGCCATTACCATAGTGCGCCGAGTAAGGTAAGAGTTATGCAAGCATTTGGGTCACGGCCGGTGCCGTCACGCCGTGGTGTGCTTTCTCCGCGCCGCCGTAATCACATTACCGGCGAGCAGCGGCCGCCATCCGCCATTCCCGTAGTGGCCGACTTGTTGCGCGCACGCACAGCACTCTCCGCTGTGGCCGTAGCATCGCTACCGTACTCGCGCGTCTTATCGGACGGATAAAAGGTCGCTGTCATTTATTCTACGGTAATAAAGTGACTTCTTGTTTCCCGGCCCATGTGTAAAACCGACTATTTTTGTGTTAATCTGTCGGAACATTTTTGTGCAACTTGCACGCCACTCCATATTTGACATCAATTTGTTGTTATAGTAGTGTTGGCCACTTTGATGACCGTAATTTCGTTGCATAATGTGAATAAATTTACAGATTACATCTCGAGTTATTAGAGCTAGTTTAGTGTTTAATATTTTTAGATAATACGCGTATTGTTTGTGATCTTGTGTAAATAAAAAAAATCGTGTTGTGTCTTGAATCTAGTAAACATTGACTTGTCATTTGAATTATAATTTCGGCATTTGAGGAATTTTGTTGTTTGACTGACCCTTGGGGGTAACTTCAAATGTTCATTAATTAGTTAGAAATCATGTTAACATACTGATCAAGCAATGTATGCATTGGTTAGATTATTTGTGACTCATTCAACGACTTGCTCGACGAAACATGTATTATTGTCAAAGTGACACATGCTACTTATTTTAGTTTGAACAGTTATTTCAATCCATATACATAAATATTATTGAATTAAATAAGTCATACCGTCAGAACTCTATTAATATAATCTGACAAACGCCGAGTATCTTGTCGATTTTACCTCTGTTTACAGTGTTTACATATTACTCTCTGTTATTTATGTTAGTATATATTGACTTTTTCGTGTTATACCGATTCTTATATTACCTAGCTGTGTAAAATACTTTGAACATTAAATAAATACAGCAAATGTATATTGTTTTTAAACATTCAAGACTACCCTAACCTTAAAACCCCATAGATCAAAGACGAACCAGAAAACTTGCAAGTTTACGTAATGTCAGTAGGTAGAAACAGCACAATCGGATGTTCCCTCCACTGCGAATCGATGATGTAACCTTCGAGCTTCATGGTCGAAATTAGTCATCGCGAGTGTCATCGGAAGTTTAATTCCCTGTGCTAGAAGCTGAAGCTCGAAATCGGAGTGTGTACCGCGTGTGTTATATAAGTCCTCGTGTCTGTTGCAGCTGCGCGGTGCGGCGGGTCGATAGAGGGAGGCATGCAGTGAAGGGGATGGAGGAGGAGGGTGCGGCGCTGGCAGCGGCGCTGTCGGCGCTGCGGGGCGCTGCAGCGGCGCGCGGCCTGGCGCTGCCCCGCGGGCCCCCTCGTGCGCCGCCCCGCCCCCAACGTGCGCCGCGCTTCGCGTGCCCGGCGTGCGGGGACGTGCTGCGTCAGCCCGTCACGGGCCTGTGCGGACACACCTGCTGCCGCGAGTGCGTTCGCGCGCGCTGCGCGGCGTGTGGTGCGCGTGCACGCGGGGACTGTGCGACCAACGTGCTGGTCCAGCGCCTGGTGGAGCGCTGGTGGAGCGCCGAGCTGCTGAGTGCGCGCGCGGCGCACGAGGCTGAGCGCCTGTTGCACGCCAGAGGGGCTCCAGCGGCTCTTGTTAAATGTGACAAAGCTCTGCACTTCTGTGAGTATCAAAACCCTATCAATTGTTTACCTTTTCTCTGATGTTTGCTTTTGTTACACTGTTTTCCTGTCTTTATATTTCTATGTTTACATGTTTTACTATTGCGCTTTGGAAAAATGCGACTGAATAATATTGAAGAAATATTTATCATTATACCTACTTACTTCGATTGCATGACTATATTTGTATTGTTATTGCGTATGTTATATTTTCTTAACACTACAACAGGTGTTTTATTGCAGAATCATGATTTGTATATATATTATTATTATGTTAATTAAGCTAACATGTACCTTGTAAGGTAATTACCTTTATACCATACTTATATGGGTAAAAATAGATCATACGGATAATTGACTTATTTAGTTAAAAATATTATTTTATTGAATCGTGAATCGGCTTATTCAGTATATATGCATTTAATTCTATTTATTTTTAATTCATTGCCTCTTCATACAACGATTTAAAGCAGCGTTAAAATAACGTTAATATTTGCCGCTATTACCTCCATATTAATATGTAGGTAATACACTCGTTACACAAATCCACAAACATGTTTACTAAATTCACATGCTTAAATAATTAAAACCATACAATGTGTACGTAACGAAAATAATGAAGACAGAGTTGAGCATTTAATGTTTATGCAACTAGTAAGCTCCCAGACACCGAATAGTTTCTCACATCCGGGGCAGTCAAAGTGTGTTACCTCCTTGCCACACTAATTATAATTAATCCTTAAGTTGATAAACTCATTTAATGTTCTAGATTCAATGTTACGACAAGTAACCATTTCGATGTTATCAAATGTGCTCATGTCATTATATAATTTCCGCCTTATACAGGGTGTACCAGGACGTACCCGATAAACTTAATCTACGAGACATCGCGGGGCGAAGACGAACAATCCAAATTCTAAATAATATAAGCCAGTCCGAATAAAAAGAGAGAGTCTGTGCCATTTTGAGAATAGATATGCGAAATCAGAAGAAATATATGTATATTTTATATGTAATTTGAAGACTTCTCCTGAACTTCTAAGAAGAACTTCAGGGTGAAATATATATACAGGTGTATGAGCACGTACCCGGAAAACTTTAACCAGTGATTCCCGAGTTTAGAAGTAAAAGATGTATATGGCATATTGGTCACTATTTTTTTTCCATATAAAAACATACAAAAATAAATCGATATCGGACAGTTAGGATCGCGCGGGTATTTACTCATTATGGTGTTTACTCATCTCGGTTACTAGTGACGACATTTGAGAGATTTTTTTTTTATTTATTTGAAAAATATAAATAAAAAGTTTTACCGGAGACCAAAATGGCATCTACATTTTTATTCCAAGTAAGCTCAGGAATCACTGGTTTGTCGGGTACGCCCTGATACAACACCCTGTATAATTTTATGGGTCAGATATGTTCGTGGGACGATAATTTATTTTCGAAATAAACTTCAAATTACCAGATATAGTTTTCCCGCCACATGCCAGCTCCACGCGGAAAACACGACCGTAAGAAGACCAGATTATTTTAAATAATCATGTTTGTAATTTCCGGGCTTTGAAGGACCTTTAAGCACATGATACATTGTCGTACAGTAATAGGATAAAGATAGGAGTAAAATAAGTTATTTAATTGTATGTCCACAGATGTTAAGGTTTTGTCCATAGACTGACGAAATAAAACATTATCGTCATTTCTTCACCACGTCATAATAAATAAATAAATTGATCCCCATTAAAATCGGTCGGGATTGTTTTTATGTTGTCAAAAACTTAAGCCGGGATAAGTTGCCACTTCTCATTCCTATGATGAAAAGGGATATAACGTCGGAACAATAGGTCACGTAGCTTTAGTATTGTGCGTGGACATAATGTTATGGAATAGTTATTCTACCGGAAGCTGAGTTTTTACATAATGGGAGTGACCCAAAACAGTTTCCCCGTATTTGTCAGATGTAAAAATCGTAGTCATCCCGTTTTGGAAGATTATTTGCTTAGAATGTTCTCATCACAGGCGGGTTTGATGTCTATTATTACGTCCCTTCTGGAGCGATCAATAGATTATCGTCCTATCGCTCAAATCTGAGCGTCACGCGAACCGCCCGGCTGGTCAGCCACACCCGCCCGAGGGTTCATCACCTCCAGCTCTTATGCCAGGCCAAATCAATGGCGGCTGGGGTTGTCCTGCTTTGCATCCTGAAGCAGTAGTCGAGGGTTCTTCATCCTCAAGGCCTACGGCGGGCTGAGAAATCCCTATCTTGCTTCGAGCAAGAGCATCGTCCCATGACACCGCTAGGGAATATATTAGTAAATCTGTAGATATTATTATTTCTTAATGTTTTCCTATCACTGTAATATGTATAGAATTTTATATCTTTGTTTAATTTTTCAATATCAAACTCAGAGCAGAAATCGGTCCTCACGCCCGAAGGCAAAAGGGGAAGGAGTCCGTTAAAGCAGGACTTCCGCCTCCTAGTCACAGGTGGATGGCGTCCTAGTAATATTTTATAAATATTCTCCGGGGCGGCCTCCTCCTCTTCCATTCTAACCTGAAAATCAGTACATTATGTTAAACACCCACATTCATCTAGTAGTCTCGCCCAATTTTTTGTTGTGTCGTGTGAGTAATTTGTATCTGCTGAATTATGTACGGGACCATACAAAAAAACCGAACCCATCCAAGGAAGTTCGCATGCTAAATAGTGTGTTTTTCAAAGTTACCAAAATATATCCTATACTTTTTGACATTAAACGCCGATGAACGGATTTTTTCATTGATTCAGTCAATACTCTCACTAGAATTTTTTTTTTTCGAAGAATATATTTTACATAACGTTTTAATTTGACTTACGGAGACTGCGAATTGACATTACTGTTGCGAGTTTTGTGCATGACAACATTTTTTTCGATATCTCTACATATAACATTTATGAACTACAATAATTTTTTTAGAGGTTCTTCCAAAAAAACGTATTAATAATACTTCTTTATTACTTACCTACTTAATAAACTATAATTTATATTGCCACCCACCAAATTATGGCCCGTAATTAAATTAGCCCGAACGTTTTACATAAAATTTTACGATACGACATAGTACCTCCCCATCAGCATTGCCATATTATTATTTTACCAATTCGAGGTGAATCAAAAAAAGAACGGGCTTTATTCGCCAAAAAGTGGGACAATCTGGAAAATGCATAGATCATTAATTGAAAAATTTCCATTATATAAATCATAAATGACAAAGTGCAAACTACAAAACTCCGTACTCTCTTTCGAATTCGCGTTCTTTTGTCTTAATCTAAAAGTCTCATATGTTTTTGAAAAATCGTAAATTTTAGCTGTCCCGCGCGGGACAATCACTTTTAACTTAAAAACCGGAACGTCCCGCAAAAATCGGTACATCTAGCAACGCTGCTCCTCATATAATATAGTGTTTAGTAACCATCCTCTTCCTTATCTCCTTTACCTCCCCACTCCCTTCAGCCGCACACCATTGTCGCGCTGGCTCCGGGAAATATGTGACTAGCGCAATATTCACATAAAAAATAAATAAAACAAGAACCTGATTTCAAATAGGATAGTGGCACTGATATTTTTTCAAACGTTACTAAAAAAATGTCGGAAACGATTGACATTTATCTGTCAATTTGACGTTTCTATTTGATTTGACACTTTTGTTGCGTGAGTCTAACTCCAGGCGATTACGCTTCGCGCCCACGCAATCGTATTCTGAATTATAATATTTGTTCATAAATTACCAGATACACCCACTTTTTAATATTTTCTTATTTTTTGTTTATTGGGAACATTTAACATAGTGATAACAAATAATACCACATTGATAGAAGCAAAATAAAAGAGAGATCCTCAATCCATTTACAAAATGTTCTCATCATGCGTTGACTAACGCATACAAACACAAATATTATATATTACACTATATAGTAAAGAAGAAAAGAAAAATAATGGTAGTAAGTGAAAATTCCAGGATAACATGTACATATATTTGAATACATATTTATTTATTCAATTTCGGTAAATTCACAGTTAAAATTTCGTACACGTATTGATTAGTAATCAAACATAAGACAAGATATAAAAAAAAATAATTTCATAAAAACCATATAAAAACCAAATTATATAACACAGAAAATCGCTCTTCACGACTAGTCAGAAATATATTATTTTAAGGAATTCTTGTTTAAGTGGTACTTGAAGACGTCCAAACAAGATGTCATATAGTAATAAGATATATAAAAAATTAAATTCATTACAGAATATGAAATAAATTATTAATTTATTAAATTACAGTATTATAAAAATATTTATTTGTAAAATTATTAAAAATTAAATTGAAAAAATATTAAAAATTAAATTGTTAAATAATTCAAAATTAAATTTAAAATTATTAAAAACACAAATTAAAAAATTATTAAATTCATAGAAGAATTATAAAAAAAAAACATCAAGAAAATGCGTTCAATTAGGTACATTGTGTAAAATACTGATCACGCTTGGGTTATATAATAAATGTTGTAATGGGGTTACAGCGACGGTTTCAGGGTGAAGGACAATTAACATACCTGATCCCCCTTTTATTTCTTTACAAAGCAAGAAGGAAAACGTTTTTCATTGTTTAATAAAACAAAAACAAAAAAACCTTCATTCGGTTCGTGCACAGTATTATTCAGACATCGTCTGGTTTTTTTAATGAATAAAGGGTTACAACATCAATTATTATTTCCATTGGCATTGTTCCACTACAGTACGTCGGTTGAATTTTACTTTGTTACCAACTGTCTGGATAACATGGATATTTCCAAGTTCTAGCATAGCTCACGATTTATAATAAATAGTTGCGTTGACCGAAAATATCCAAACAGATTAAACTGTGCTAATTTCATGACATCAGAGTTCACCGTTCTGAATTGGCACACAGTTGTCGGGTTACCGTTTAAAAATTGTGTAACATACCTGATCCCCCTTTTATTTCTTTACAAAGCAAGAAAGAAAACGTTTTTCATTGTTTAATAAAACAAAAACAAAAAAACCTTCATTCGGTTCGTGCACAGTATTATTCAGACGTCGTCTGGTTTTTTTTTATGAATAAAGGGTTACAACATCAATTATTATTTCCATTGGCATTGTTGTATTACTACAGTACGTCGGTCGAATTTTACTTTGTTACCAACTGTCTGGATAACATGGATATTTCCAAGTTCTATTATAGCTCACGATTTATAATAAATAGTTACGTTGACCGAAAAAATCCTAACAGATTAAACTGTGTTAATTTCATGACATCAGAGTTCACCGTTCTGAATTGGCACACAGTTGTCGGGTTACCGTTTAAAAATTGTGTAACATACCTGATCCCCCTTTTATTTCTTTACAAAGCAAGAAGGAAAACGTTTTTCATTGTTTAATAAAACAAAAACAAAAAAACCTTCATTCGGTTCGTGCACAGTATTATTCAGACATCGTCTGGTTTTTTTAATGAATAAAGGGTTACAACATCAATTATTCTTTCCATTGGCATTGTTCCACTACAGTACGTCGGTTGAATTTTACTTTGTTACCAACTGTCTGGATAACATGGATATTTCCAAGTTCTAGCATAGCTCACGATTTATAATAAATAGTTGCGTTGACCGAAAATATCCAAACAGATTAAACTGTGCTAATTTCATGACATCAGAGTTCACCGTTCTGAATTGGCACACAGTTGTCGGGTTACCGTTTAAAAATTGTGTAACATACCTGATCCCCCTTTTATTTCTTTACAAAGCAAGAAAGAAAACGTTTTTCATTGTTTAATAAAACAAAAACAAAAAAACCTTCATTCGGTTCGTGCACAGTATTATTCAGACGTCGTCTGGTTTTTTTTTATGAATAAAGGGTTACAACATCAATTATTATTTCCATTGGCATTGTTGTATTACTACAGTACGTCGGTCGAATTTTACTTTGTTACCAACTGTCTGGATAACATGGATATTTCCAAGTTCTATTATAGCTCACGATTTATAATAAATAGTTACGTTGACCGAAAAAATCCAAACAGATTAAACTGTGTTAATTTCATAACATCAGAGTTCACCGTTCTGAATTCGCACACAGTTGTCGGGTTACCGTTTAAAAATTGTGTAATATACCTGATAATATGCAGAAGTTACATTATGATATAATGTGTCTATTCGTATCAACAGGTAGAGTGCATTTTGTAATCTTCAAAAATGTTCACATCCGAAGCAGAAAGTGATTTTCACCACGTAATAATATGTATGTCGTATGTTTGAGTGTGCCATGACAATACGGCCTCGTTGACAAATAAAATTAATGTCCGAGCATCCACACGGCCGGTTCGACTAGTAAAGTATGCCTGACATATCTGATACGAACGTGTCCCTCGCGATCGATACCCGAAAATCATCTTACTTTTATTATCTGCGTTGTCGGATTCCGCGGGGCTATAAATGCGATTGTTGGAAATAGCCGGCCGTTTTGTTTGCCCGTGCCGGGAGGGGTCCTTCGACACCGAGAGCGCGTTACGTAAAGGTCGGCGACCCGGCTCTCCCGCTGTCTCGCCCCTTGCCCACATTTCAAGTTTACGTAATGGGGGATTTACACTAGCGTGCGATTTTAGCTGTGCAGCTGGCCGCCCGTTGTGTCGTAGCAACTCGCCGCACAGCAACTCCATTTTCATAGTCGATTAATATCGCATGCGACTAGTTCCATTGTGTTTAAAAATGTTTAGCGGAACAGTTCATGTGGCGAGTGATCGCCTGCGACCCGCGATTGACCGTTTACACATGCGAAGTCGGAAGCTAGTCTACTTTAGTGCTTGTCGTTTCAGTCACCTGCGGCCTGTCGAATCAACTATTCATGTGAATCCCCCATAACAGGGTTAGGAAGAAATTTCCGAGCATTCGAGTAACGTGCTCCGACAATTGGTTTTAAGTGGCCCCCTCAAGGTTCGGTATGAACTCAACACTACGTTCAGTAAAAAATGTGGGTAATGTTACGCGATATCGCGCTGCATGAACTCGCACACCGGTCTGCAGATGTCAGTAAATTTTTAGCCAGTAAACTGTCGCCATTTCAGATTTCTGTTTTGCATGTCAAATTTACCTTGTCGTCGGGTAAGTCAAATGACGAAGAGACTGTGGAGTTTTACATTTATTCACAACGATTTTTGTGATATTATTAATATGTTCAATTGATAAATTCGTAGAATATTTTAAAGGCCCATTTTTACTAAAAGAAATGATAATTAATAGTTCCATGGTTCGTATACTTCATATATTTAGCGTTAACGCGATAATATCGAGAAGCTACTGAAACCACGTACCGCTTTCCTGTATACTGGAAGTACGCAATACCGCTCCCGGACCACACCGACCCATGTACGGGCGGCAATAAAAATATGTATATGGAAAGGAGGGCTCTCGGTATCACGCATTCTTACATCATCCGGTTTATGTTGATTCCTTACCAACCCGTCAGGGAGCTGCTTTATTCTTTATTCCAAAATTTATGATTAAGGTTGCCACTCCAAATATAACGGTCGCGGCTACGCTATTTTCCGCGATCACAAATCGCAAATCACAATTCGTAGTAGCCTACTAGGATTCCGCAAAGCGGTACACACAGATCTTCATGAACCCCATTGTTACCGTTATTTATTAAATAAATCTACAACAAAATATATTGTGTTACGTCGGTTTAGCCTAATTTTACGACTAACACGAGAAGTCACTCCTCGGCATTGCCATAATAATGTTATGTCGTATAATTATAATTTTAATATGTTATATAATGTAGGCAGAATATTGTTTCTTCACTTTTTTTCGCAACACTTTGTATGTTTTTCACCTTTCATCTGAACCTTACCTACATTATTAATAAAGATTACCTAAACAAACATCGCCTCATTCATTCATTCTGTACAAATACATGTTATGCGATCTCTAATGGAACAACGTGAGATCTCTTATATAATGAGGTCCACCGAGTGGCACCTTTATTTCATTAACTTCGTAATAACCAATATTCAACCAACTGAATCACTAACTCACGAGAGTCATACGTCGTGGTATATTATGTTAAATTGAAGTAACCAAGATACGTTCTTCGTACCCCGTTTACTGAAAGACCAGAGATTTATGGCGGCGTGTTTGTACTTTTCACGTAGGGAGCACTGTAACTTATGTAATAGTACAAATTTATAAATTCATCGCCACGCCTTTTGGGATAGGCTTCATAAATCTCTACCCTCCCACGCTTTTCTCCTCGTTTGGTCTATTTCTCGGCTTGTTCATATTTCGCTGTTATACAGTTCTTAACCAGATTTTAACTTTGAACGCGTCACTCAATGTACATTCTACGGTTCATTATTGTAGCTTGAAGCACTTAAATTTTCCGTACTGTTCAGATAACGACTTATAATGCGTTTTAAATGGGTTTGCAGTTATTTCACAATGAAATCGGTGGCGTTACTTGGATGTATAAAATTCCATCGCTTTCGCATTGAATAAAAAAAGTTAATTTTATAATAATTGCTCTTTAAATTTTCTAATACATTTTTTTATTTAATATTTTATAATAACGTTTAATTTTTTCAATTATTTTTTTATCTAATTACTTACCTACTTTCATCACTTACGATTTGTTTATACTTGTCATTATTTTTAGTAGGTAAACTAGGTATACTGTTTATCCTGATGAGGGTAGCATTGCTTCCAAAACATGTAGATATTTACACATTAAATACTGTGGTTTAAACAAAGTTACTCTTATTAATTAAAAAAAGTTAAATTATTTCGATTGGTATCTAAATGGCTAGAGCTTGTAATATATTTAGAAACATGTCTTAATCATTCGTTTAGGTCAGCCAACCCTATTTACGCCATGCCCCACGTTAACCCTTCAAAAATTTTCATGCCTCAATCATAATTTTATAGTTAACAAATTCTGAAAAAAAAAATTGATGGCTGCCTCAAATAAAAAAGCTGTTTTCGAACTTTGTTTGCCCTGGAGCCCTAAAAAGCTGCTTGGATGTTGGCTGAACTCCAGTTCCATCCCAAAAAATTTATTAGCTTGCATTGTTTACACTTTTTCCCTACCCTTTCCTAAATTATTGCGAAAGAAATACAAACTATTTATAACCCAGGAGATAGTACACAAATTTTTGTGGATATTTTTTTTGTGAATTCCGCTTGTTCTAATTTACCGGAGTCAGTGGTACCAAGTCATACACCCAAATGCGGTATGTTTTGGGGCTGAAAGAAATGGGATATGAATTATAACGATATTTTTAGTTGAAAATTTTGCTCGGTTCAAGGTGTAGTAACCAATATTGTTACCGACTTTTATAATTCGGACAGTTATATTCCAAAAAAATTTTTTTTTCAAAAAGAAGGAAAACTTTTAAAATATGTAATGCGGATTCCAAAAAATTGCGTAATAGAATTTTTTTTTCAATATCTGAGGTCAAATCACAAAACGCTGTTGTTTGTATCGCCCAAAACGTGTACTTTAATTTTAGACAGCTGATTCAAAATATCGAATACAAACTAAAGTGTGTTGCGAAATCCTTTTGTATTTTGTAAAATACAAAGGAAAAAAATATTTACGATAATTGCGTTTTTTAATAAAAAGATATAATGTAATATTAAGCAATAATTAATGATTTGCCCATTGTCCCACACAAAACTCAAATTACCCCAGGTTGAGAAACCCTGGTTTAGGTACTTCAAAATGTACGTAGATATTGACATATACACTGCTTAGTTGAACCCTTTCGGTCAAATAAAACCGTGTACTATGATCGCGCTTTTTGCTCAAAATTATTGCTAACATTCAGAATTTAGCAGAGTTCAAACGGGTATTGAAAACAAAATTATTCAAAAAATCCTATCCGACATAAAACATAAATTCATTTACGTAGAAACAGAATTTCAGGACATTTTTTCTTTTAATCCTCCATAGCTTATTTAGTTGCGGTTTTCTCTCCTTGTTATTTAATTCCCTTAGTATTCAGTGAAATACCATGTATATAATGTCATATAATTTTCTCTTGCTCTGTTGTTATTTGTACCTACTTTATATTTGATTATTTACACCCTTAGTTTCTAAATTGTTATTTTATAATACCTGCTCATGAATATTTTATATCATAGTTTAAATTTGCATATTGTATATATATTATAATAACAGATATACTATGTAGTATATCTGTTATTTTACAATTATATTAGGTTAGGTTAGTTAGTATAAAGCGCACTTGAGGAGAACCTTCACAAAACTGCGCTATAGAAATTAACTCTTATTATTATTATTAGAACCAGCTGCATTTCGGGCTCCGGGGTGTATAGCTGAGCAGCGACCTTTTTGTCAATTGCTGAAATTATATAATATGTAAAATAACTTATGGACCAATAAATGTTTTATTTTTATTACATTTATTTTTTTAAATTAGTGTACGTAGAAATTGATGTTAACGAAATTGCTGCTTTACGATTGTATGCGTCAATTTGTGGACAGGTGCGGTGCAAATATAGAGATGACAGAATCTGTCATCTTTTCGTGCCATCGTTTATACATCTATTCACAAGTGCAACTACAAAGCAGCAGACGCTAACCTTATCTAAGCCGTCATTCACCGGTGCCTAATTTATCACAATATGTAATTATCATAATATTATTACTTAATAAGTGTTCAATTCTAGTTACGTCGATAGTGAAAAGGCCACAAGTCTTAGGATTGATAAATCACGTCATGTCTTACCTAAGTTTGAAAATGTGTAATGCATAGATACAACGTATAACAATTTGTCTATTTATCGAAAGCATTTTATGGTTCTCAACTGCGGCAATCGTAACAATTTATATAAGTTTCGGTGGCTCATTGCAAAATAAGCGTTTAATTCAAGTCACTCCAAAAATACGGGTTGAGTAACGATTGCTACAAGAATTTTTTTTAATATCATAAAACCACTTAATTGCGGCGGTTATTTCAGAGATACTCGTATTTGTAATGTTGATGAAAACGTGATTTCTGATGAAAAAGGATTGTTTTGTAAAATACGATAATAACTATATTATAGTCAAACCAGTCAATAATTCACGACTGAATCATCGCTAACACTGACACGTGTATATCTTCTATCCTTATTGCTTTGAGTGAAGTTAAGCGAAATGAAAAATATTATTTTTGTAAATTATCCTATGATTTGTGTCATAAACAACCGTCTTTGGACTTGCTCGACTGGTATCTACATAAAATTCGTGCTGGGTTTGAACATTTTTTCACAATTAATATTTAAATCTAATGAGATATTTTACAGTATACATAACATATTACGTAGAAATGTTGGTATATTGTATATACTACGATGAATACAACACCTATATGAGTGAACATTACGACAGGCCCGCAAATATAATAAAAATATGATTTTTTTTTAAATATCCTTCTTCTGCGTAATAGAAGATGACATTTTTATTATGTGTCTATTATATAAAACTTCCGGTGGGGCAATAGTCATTCATTTATCGACAAATCTTCATCTGCATCAATAAATAAGATGAATTTCATTTCCTCGATCTCATTTAAAACGAGCATCGTCCCAATAAATGTTCACAGTTGAAATGGATGAAATTAAGTGCAAATAATGTGGAAAACGGCTATTCACTGTCATAAAAAAACTTTCAATCAGTCATGAAACTATCTACTTTTTTATTTATTTATTGTAAGAAACACACAGTTTTTTTAATCCAAAGATGCATAAATAGCTACTTAGGAAGTTAAAAAAAGGTTAAGCTATAATGGTTCTTATGCCAACATTGGATAAATAGGGGTGTTTTTTTATTTACTTATTTGATTTTACGCCCCATGTAAATGATTTTATAAAATACATTGACTGTCCTTTTGAAATTTGATGCACTCCTCGATTTATTTGATTACTGGGTATTTTTTTTTACAATCTGCATATGCTAGATAATTAATTAGTGTGTAAAAAACATTCATGAATATCATATATGTATATAGATTAAATAATAATAACCCTAAATGGGATCCTTGAGGTATGCCGGAGGGCACAGTAAAACGCTGGAATTAGTTCCTTCAACTGATACACTTTAAAGTCAGGTATTCTGAAGATAAAGCGAGCCACCCGTGTAAGTTACAATGAATGCCTAATTGATTTTTTTTAATGATAATGGAATGGTTTACCTCATCGGAGACCTCAGAGTAATCTGTATATCATCCACTTGATTTATATTATCCTTACTCGTTAAATATTCCATGAAGTTTACTTGTTGGTTTTGTATGTTGAGGATAATTTTGTATAAATTTGATCATAGACAATACAATGAATTTTTTTTAAACATCATGAGTATTGAGATTGGGCGGTAATTTACAACGTTACTTGTTTAACCTGTTATGAATAGGGATTTTAATTGCTTCTTTAAACTTTGTGGGAATTTTTTTTATTATACATGACGCCACAAAGTAAATACCAATTGTTTGAAGAAATAATAAATATATATATTTATTTATTATCTTAGACTTAATAAATGTGCTAGTTAAAGGGTAGGAATGTAACATTTTTGTACACTTTTCCTAGGATATAAAACCTTATCCAATAACGACTTATCCACTGACTCGTTGAAATACTTAGGTCTTCAAACGAGCCAAATTATCGTTAATTTTATTGTAAAAATAATAAAACCCTTTTTTTCTAAATTACGATGAAGCCACATACAGACGGGAGTTAATGTCAATGTCACAAGGTCACCATTGTTGCCGCGGTACAAAATACCTTTTTTGAGGCTGTCATAGACTAGAATAGGTCTCCGGGCTGGTTTATTCCCGTCTGTGTGCGGCTTTAGAGAAGGCAGCGGAGCCGTTTGAGAGGTGTTGGAGTTATGAGGCGAATTGTCACAAATTTGTTAAATTTTAAGCAGAATTTTATAAAAATTCTGAAATTAAGAAACGTGTCACCTTCTGATCAAATTAAAAAAAAATGGTTTATGTTTGAAATTTATTTATAAACATGAAATACTTCGCTTTAGGATATATTTTTCCTCCAAAGTGTTCCTAGAATAATACGATTTTTTATACGAATATCAAAGACAGATACAGAAAAACAATGGAGATGAATGGGTGCTTGGCACAAAACCAATATTTGAATGGTTTTGTTTTATTTGTAAATTGTGAAGCAAAACATTTCCTTTGTTTTGCAAATATTATGTACTATGTACTTATTTCCTCTTAGTGCATGGACCATGTCATCATTTTAGAACATAGGAATATAATTATTACTATAAATCATTATGACTGTCCAGAACGATTTTCTTAGTTTGCCGTATTTGGAATTTAATTTATATTAAAAATCATATATATAACGTTCAATATATACACTTATCCGGCTCTGCCAATGGCTCCCAAAGCAATCCTGCCGGAATGCAATTTACGCAGCTAATTTCCGTGTCATCTCCTCCGATGTTCGCTTATAAATGGACCGAATCATTCAACGCGGTTTCTGCCTACAGCTTTGCTTTTCCCTCTCCGCACCACGCTAGATTAACACCTACTAACTTCCGCGCTCCTAGAGGCAAGTATTCACTCGCCAATGATAGGAATATATCGTTTTGATGACCTCTTTAGCTTTATGTAAATCTTTTTATTCGTCATCTTGGTACTTTTCCAATACCCACGCTGAAAAAATATGTATTATTTTATACCTACCAATACCTAATTTATTTGCAATGCCTACCTATGTTCACTGCCCCTCTTCTGTCTTCTACTTTTTAATGTGTACACAAATAACGATAGAATAACTGATGTAAACAGATAACGCCAAAGTACACAATATAGTTTGCTCCCTAGACCCCAGATAGGCTATTGATTGTCTGTCCAAAAATGATTTTAGATACGTGAAAATATTTAATCAGTATCGCCTGAACCAATATAAAGTCCTTACTTCAGTCACATAGACTCGCTAACAATACTTCCAATGTGTGAAATAATTGCACTACTACTCCAGTAACTGACATCATTATGTAACTGAAAAAATGCAACCTCAAATATGAACCAACATTTAGATCATGTTCAAATTGAGAATCAATATATGTACCTATTACATATATTGATTCTCAATTTGTTCACATTCACACTTCTGAAGCGAAGTAGCAATCCCCCTTTGATGTCTGTTTTTCGTTAGCTTACATAATTATTCCCGTGTGGTTGATCCATCAGAAATAATTAATCTTGGCACTACTGCTATTTGCTTTTAACATTTCGGCTGGTGTAATTTTTACAAAGTCAATGGCTCGATGTACCTGGTCGATGTAGTCTGGTAATTCTGCAGAGGCTCGGCTCGGTGGCGCGATGCACGGTACGGTGCTGTGCGTTGAGTCGCGGCGTGCGCCGTCTTCGGCAGCCTCGCTATGTGCGGACTGCGGAGCTTCGCGCGGTATTTGACCGTGCGCGCTGCAGGTGACCCCACATACCGAGACCACCGGGCCCCAGACCCCTAGTATGTCGGCTGCCACTGTAAATTCAATCGAAACTCGGAAAAAATAATTATCTTGCACTGGGTGTTACTTTCAATGGTTTATCGCAGTAAAAAGTGGATTTACTCGATGATGCTGAAAAACTTTTTATCCGTTTATTGATTTTCTCCTGTGAATTTTGAAAATGAACACTTTCTCACTTTACTAAACATGTTCGAGGTTAAGTAACAATAGTTTTTAGTGCAACACGATTAAAACCTAAAATACACATAAAATATAATGAAACACTTTACAATTACAAGTTTTGTCGTTGAGCTGAGCTTGAACATTTTGCTGGAATTTTTATGGAACAATTACTATTTTTTCAAAAAAACGTTGAAATTGCTAATGGGTACTTTAATTAAAGTGGAACAAATTAAAAACTAACATAAATACCGTAAAGTTTTTTATGTTCACACAACTAATTACCAAAACATCATATTTATGTATAGTGTTTAACGATATGAATTTTCCGAATAAATGAAACATTACATTGGCCGCAAAGGAGTGGTAATTATTAATTTTATAACCCTGTTACTAATTTTCGAGCGGGAAAATCGTGAAGATTGCAATACTCGCTTACTTCGAACCATCTCCCACTAACGATGATTTCAGCTTCAGATGATTGACAACTTGATGACTTTTATTTAAAGCGCAGGGTAAATATAGTTGCTGAGAATTAATGAAATCACGACGTTTGTCAATAGTTCTGTCTCCGCGAAGCGTGTGACGCATGACGTAGACAAGTGCGAGCAAGTAGCAATTAAGATGAACGGCTGTGCGGCCTGTTTCATACAAAACTTGATTCGCTATTTTAGAGGCACCCTTAACAATTATTTGGAGGCTAACGGTGATGTAAAAAAAAAGTTTTACCCGGTCTACTTTGAAAATATAAAATATTGTTTTTTTTTTTAAATATTAAAATAAGCATTATGGTGGACTTTAAATTAAATTAAAAATTACCAATTTACGTTGGAACATAAATTTTCTGTGCACAATTTAAAATATCGACACGAAAAAAAGTTTTTTTTTAAATGTTTTTGTTTTATATTTTTATTTACATAATCGTATTTACATAGCCAATATGATAATTTAAAAATACTATATACCCGCTAATGATTTTTTAAGTTGCCTCTAAAATTATGATAATTGATTTTTTTCATGGCATATACTTCATAATTTAAAACAAAAATAAATATAAAAAAAACTTCTCATCCATACTAGATATTTACTAAACCTATAATTAAAAAAAAATATATGTATCATTCAATTTGGATGGGTATTTTGGCTTCAAATCCAAAATTAAGTTATGTATGAAACAGGCAGCGCAGCCGTTCCTCTTAATAATTGAACATTAATGCAAAGGTCCTAAATATTATTACGGTCACAATTGATTTAATTTGCCCATTTGACTTCTAAAAAAATATTTGTTGGTTGGGAATTGAGAACTGCTTGTGTGGACGGGTCCAGTCAGATAATTCTAATTTATCAAATATTCCTTATCGTTGAAATACTTCATATTTACCCGTTCACCCATTATGTATCCAATCTGGCTCAAACGAATCTCTAATATTTCTCTATCCCACAGTTTCCTTACTCGCTTTCCCCCCTAAAGCGTGTTTTTCCAATGACTTTGCATTCATTTATAACAAGAAAATGCGTACCCCAATTGCTTTACTTGGTAATTTCATCCAATTTTTGTAAAAATGGATTTCCAACAAAAACATCTTACATAATTTATTAATTCATTGAACTTTTTTTACAAGTTATAATTTATTTAATCTTCGTAGTAGTCGTAGTAGTCTCATGCCGTATCATAGTAGTCGTAAATACATTATACAATGCAATACCCAACTGTAGAAACAATATATCGCCGTTGATTGTAATATTCGATAAGGTACGTACGAGTATTATGTAAATACTAAATACCCATAGCCACCTGATTTTTTTTCGGATGAAGTTCGATAGGCTTCTTATCGGACCCAATTTATCATAAATGTATCTATGGTCTATAGCTCTGTCCCAATTCCACGAGGCGTGCGACGCATGACCCAGAGACAAGTGCGAGCAAGCTTCAAGCAGTACTTGAACATTAATGCAAAGACCCGAATTTATTTTAGTAGTCACAATTTATTTCGTCTGACCGTTTTTTTTGGCTGCTAAAAACTAGGAGCGCGGTGTGTAGACGCGGCTATTGTGGTTGTGTAAAAATTATAGCAAACACTGGTTCGGGGGTAGGTAATAGATTAACGAATCAACATTAACGTTTCAGAATCTTATTAATCGCTTAAATCGATGATATTGTATCTCCATGAATCTTTATTTACTAAAAACGAAGTAAAACATTTCAATCTCTTGGTAAATTTGATTTTTTGGCTTTGATTTATTTATTTATTACAAAAAATATAACTTATTTTAGCAAATGGATTGCAATCTTTGGAGCACAGACGTCGGGTGGGAATGTTGTCCTTGTTCTACCGATATTTTAATGGAAGATGCTCTTAGGAACTAGATTCATTGATCCCTTCACCACCGGTGTACAGTCAGAAAACACGCCAAACGCGCGCCGAACATATGCACACGGTTACAGCGCCCTTGAGGTGATTTGGTGATTTTTAACAAATCATTCAATTATTATTATTTTTACAACAGGTTCACTCCTTCCTATCTTCTAAAAGACCTTCAACACAAAGATGATATAGGCCTCGAGGGTAATTATTTCCCTCAGGGCCTCCTGTGTGGAGTTACCGTATTTTTTTAAATTAACGTAATTCGTACAGTATCATCATCAATATGTAAAAATACATTTTTATTTTATTATTTTTAATCCAGTCTCCATTAGTTGAGTTTCAGTACCTCGTGGTTACGGGAGATGTATTTATATACGTAATGAAAAAAACAATGGATAGTAGGTTTTATTTAAACAATATAAAAATAAATAAAGACTTATTAAATAACTACAAACGTAATTCACAAAATAATTTTAGAATAGTACTAAAAATAACTAAATACGTAAATATCTTTGGAATTGTGTGAGCTGAGACGTTATATTTTTACATATATACAAATTTGGATTCTTCAGAAGTCTAGTTCATAATTAATTATCTCCAAAGACTTGTGGTAGGTACGGTGTCTTAGCTTTTGCCATTGTCCAGTATTAAACTGTAACAAGTCCAAAAAGTAATTTATATTAACGTATTTCAAAATATGTATGCAAAAAGTCAAATTATATCATACTTCTCACTGTTTTCTGTTCGAAATTGAAGTGTATAAAAAATAATTCGAAATGGATTTGTATAAAACTGGGTAAATTTGAATGTTTGAAATTTTTCAAACTGGTTTTTCTGCTCTCCATTTTTATTGTTTTTGTTTCTATTTAAAATTAGCGAGAACTCTTTTTAGCGAATAGTTTGATACCCATTTTATTGATGGTTTTTCGGACTTGTTGCAGTTTAATACCGAGTCACCGATAATTTTGTAAAAATATTCTCTACCAATATTTCAAAAATACTTTACCGTTAAACGTTGGTTTATTTCTGTGACCATTCATTTTTAATTTTTAGGATAGACGGTATCCGGAAACCTTTGGAAACCCACTGGATGACATCACTGATATTACTGTAATAATATTACATTTAAATACACGCCTTTCTGTGTTGCTTCGAATGAAATCTTGATGCAATGTAGGAACAATGCATGTTATCTGTTGCAATGATTGTTGATCAACCTGTTAGACGACTCCGAATACCTTCATTAGACCTACTCTGTTGAATTTAAATTTTCAAATACATTATGTTGATGGAAGTAAATTAGCATCTTTAAAGACGCTCTATGTTTTTAGATTGCATTTAATGAGCGGTGTATGTCACACTTTATGGTTAGAGATTATGTAAAAAAAAATACCGTGCTATGTAAAAATCATTTGAATGTGACGTCTTGGCTTTGTGAACAAACAAAAAAATTGACAAATTTTTAGTTAACGTGTGCGGTGGATTACCTAGACCTATACTGATTCATTACGTAGTATTTTTAATTAGTTTATTGAATCATTGATATGCGTATATGGAAAAATTGACAAATTGACAACGATATAATCTGAAACTAGCTTTAGTATCCTTTGCATGAGATTTGGATTGGAAAATGTGTATCTCATATAAAAATTTGATGTCTTATCTGTTTTTTGACAGTTGACAAGCTTATAATAGTTGCATTCTTGAAATTTCAGGCAGGAAAAACGTGTGCAAATTTCATGATGACAAAGCTCACCGATAATAATGTAATTTAGTATTACACTAATATAATGCTCCTCATACATATGGGTCGGTATTTCAGTGTATTCGGGAATGTCACCAGTCGGCTTATATTGTCACGGTTTCTACCATAGGGCAACTTGACGAACGTAAATATCTCTCATAGCGACTGGCAACTGAAATACCAGGCCGGAATATATAAAGTATAAATATGTGATTCGACAAATTTTTTCAAGGTTTTTAACACGGAATAGACAATACACACTAGAAATACCTTCCGTGCTATTTACCCACCTTCCTCTTCTCCTTCTTCTTCCCCTCCCCAATACTTTAAGCTTCACAACATTCCCCAATCGGGAATGCCATAGTCTCACTGGCTCCAGACGGTTGGGAGAAGTTGGGACTCTTGTGCGATATTCATATAAAAAATATTTAAAAGAATGCTGATTTGAGTGGATACCAATCGTCGCTTTGGTTGGACAGGGTTCTAACTTCACATTACCTAGTTCTGAGATATGAGGTGTCAAAGTTTCCGAAGACGATTTCTCATAATCTATTTAACATTGTTTGATTTTGAGATTCAATTTTGTCTGAAGTATTTTATTTTAACATATGCTAAAAGAAAAAAATTCAAAACAACCTATAATTACCGTTTTAGAGCATACCTAAACATGAAGATAGAACCATGTGCAACCAGCTTGGGCATAATAATTCATTTCATAAGGTTCTAACTACATTTGGAACCTTGTTCAACAAATTTGTTTAGTTTTTGTGGTAGAAATATGAATAATTGTAACAAAATAATATAGAATATTTTTTAATAACATCTTATTTTTTGTGGTGTAAATTATAGAAAATAATGGAAAAAATAAGAAATGGCATTTTAGGTAAAATTAAAAAAATTACTGGGATTGTATAAAAAAAATCTTCATAGATAGGTTTTTTATAATCATTATTTTAAAAGGGCAGTGTATTACTAATTATCTTGGATTGACCTTTTAGTAAAAAAAAAAACATTAAAACAAAAATTCTATTATGCACATATTATGAAATATACTGTAGCGGGGCACTCCGCATTCAAGAGATTGATAATATTGATAGTAGCAAAGAAAATAGATTCTATAAACATGATTTTTTTTCCTGCTAGTATTGGTGTGGGTGGGAAAACCAGCAGTACAGAAACCTACAGATGAAAGAACCAGATTTTAAAGATTTTGTATCCACATCGAATCATTTTGATTATTAAAAAATCCTTTTTCTAAAATTGATCCACAATACGAAAAGAGTGAACCAAATGCAAAAGTTATCATAAAATTTAATGAGAAAAGAGTATGCTGACAGTCAGGGTCAGTCAGATAATCAGAAGATACTGATTTGTTTTCAGTTCAACTTAAAATTATCTACAAGAATAGCGAAATTTCAGATTGCAACAAGCAGACTTAGAAGCCATGTTTTCCTTAAATGCCACTCCAAGATATTATGGGCACATTCTAATTAAATGTTTTCCTTTAAATTATGTTAATCTTAACTACTTTACACAGGATTGATCCCCAAATTCAAAAATTCTTCAATAGAATATGTGAAATTGTCTTTGCAAACTCTCAATCTCAGAACAAGGTAAGGTGAAGTTAGAACCCTATCCAACCAATGTGGCGAACTGAACTGCGACTAGAAACTGTCAAATACATACAATATGACGATTGCACAAGGTTCTAAGTGATGTTAGAACCATGTAAAATAAATGGATATTTAAAGTGCTTGATGTTAGAACTTTGTCATACAGGTATCTCCGAAAATACTGCACAGATGGCTTTGAAAATTATTTAGGTTATAGAGATGAGTAAAAGAAATGCTTTGGCAGTCATTTTTGAAAAATATGTCAGTTAGAACCCTGTCCAACCAAAGTGACGCAATGTCGCAAGTGACTTGATACCTTCTCTGCTCTGCCTCTCTTACGCTTGCCTGACATCGTATATCACCATCCCATTTGAATTTCATAATGATGATGAAACACAGTTCTATATTTGAAATTTAAGGCCCGATTGGCCAGACTTCTGGATCACGAAATACGCCCACATGGTACATCTTGTTTTCTTTATTCTGTAGTTTGTAACGTGAAATATTTCTCACTTTCCCCCATTTTCGTATTAAGTATTTGGTTGACCGACTTTTGCTAAATAGAATATAAGGATTTTATTACACTGTCCATAACTTCACGTACGAAAGTTTGTTTTTGGTAATTATTTAATGGTGTGTGCCTTTATTTTATGAGTTATTGATCTACGCTCTGAACCGAGTTAACCCTATTATTAACAATACGTTGAATTCACCATTTATCGCGTATTCTCTAGTATTCTGCCGCCCACAAAGGACGTATTTTTCGAAAAATCTATTCGAAAGGCGACCGTTTTGCTAGAATTGCTAAGTATATGCTCGTTATGTTAGCCAATTTTATTTACACATCATTTAGTTGTTTTAATATTTGATTTTAAAGTAATTACCTATCCGGAATACGAATGAATTATACTCGAATACTCATTATTTTCGTATTTATTATTTATGGATAGCTCGTTTTACGAAAACCGTTTTTTTTGCTGTTTATAATAAATCATATTAATGTAGAACATTTATTATTATTTTTCCCGAAGGGTATTGATTTATTCTTATTAGATTCACATCTGTCAAGCCAAGTTAACAGAATCTTTTGCAACCACCTTCCGATTCAAGTTGTTCCGTATTGGGAACCAAATGACGGTCCTCATAATACCCGTTCTATCTCCCTTTCTCTTAGGGTCAGACATGTGTTTTAGAAAGAGAGAACACCAGATCTCACCTTACATCATATTTTGATAGTAGACCTAAAGGGTTAATTAACCCTTACCACTCATTTGTCGGGTGCCAGCCGACATCACTATTTGTACGCTACAACTCAGTTGTCGGCTGGCGGCCGACAAGATAAGGCGTGCACGCGCGTAGTATTTTCGCGCGCAAAACTTGACACGTGACATTGTTTCTTGTGATTATTCGATAAAAAACAATTAAAATCACGTTTTAATAAGATTTTGACTGTTTTACTATTTTCCGATTTTTTTTGTAACTGCCTATCAATAAATTAATATTTTGACATTATTTGAATTAGAGTTGGCTGACAAAAAATATTAAAAAAATAATTGAGTGGTAAGGGTTAAATAGTTGATCGTAAAGAAGCTCTATTTGAAAATACGCGCAATGATTTTTTTCCAAGTTTCAGACATACGGCGTTAAATGTAAAACTTATGAGAAGTAAAATTAAAGTTATGTGTTAATTATTGTTGGAATGGGGGTATATTAATAGATAATTTAAAATAAAACAAATTTTTGATAGAGATAGACGTCAATTTATTAGTCTTGGCACGTTTTCAGTTTAATTTGTGCCGATACACGTTACTGTGTATTCGCGATAGAGATTCGTTTACCAGAAAAAGACAGTTATATGATTGCATCCCAAAAACAAACTTAAGCAAGTTCGTACTAAATGGCAACGTTAGCAGTTCACACCTACTACAGTTGTTTTTTGGTCATGTTTTAGAAACATAATATTTTTAAATATCGAAAATTCATTATACCATATAGGTAGATTTTTAAAAATGTATTGAACGCCAGTAGGTCTTTTGCAAACACAAAACATGTCGTACAATAATAAGGTAGAATAGGAGTAGGTACAGTGAGTTAGTTAAACAGTACAAACAAAAATGCTAGAGACTTCGTTTTAAGGAAATACATTTTAGATACATGGAAGAAGTGGTTTGGAATATAGTCGTATGTCGAAAATGTCTGTATAGGTATTGCCAGTCGGTGAAGACGCGTTAGTGGTGAATAGGAAATTAGAGTTTTAAAAAAAAAATTATCAACCTTCAAACTTGTATATACTTTTTTTTTTAAGTTCGTGTTCATAGTTAAATTAATTCTCAAATTTTGAATATTTTATACGCCAAAACAGGCAGAATCCGAGAGGTAGCAGGGGGAGGAGGTGCGCGTGACGTCATCCGTACTGAACGATAACCGTCAGAAGGACAATTTATATAGAGTTTTTTGTTTATTAATGAGGAATTTCAGTACATTTTTTTAATTAATGTTACGTCTAACTCAATAAACAATATTTTTTTGATAACATCAAATTTAATACGAAAATTAAATTATTTTGAACCTTTGAATTTTTGTATCTCCCGCCAAAAATTGAGCGCAATAAAGTATAGCTATCAGCTGTCAACGCAATCTTACTCATTACGCTTATTAAATAATAAATAAAAAAAAAAATAAAAAATCAAATTCCCTATTATATGAATAGTTCGTGCTGTGATTGTCATAGTGGAGAATATGGTGGAGTCTTGTAAATCTAACAGGGACACTGATATTTACAGCACTTAATATTTTAGGGGAGTCTATGAAGTTATTCGGTGATTTAAAAAGTATTAGAATATCATTAGATTATTGTGTATTATTGTTTATTAAAAGTACCGCTGGCGACCAAACATATTTAGTATATTCGTAGGTATGTATATAGGTACCAGGAGTCGAACACAGTACCTTCTCCCACAAATGCATTGCTTGCATATAACATGTTTCAAACAAGGTATCCTACTTCATAAAAGAAAATAGAATAATTCTAAAAACTTAACGAATATTTAAATTCAATCCAATTGCCCCTTTTTTTGCTAATAAAAATAAGTAAGAGTGAGTAAGGCAAAAATTTATCCGAAGTGTAAAATATGTACCAATACACACAATCCTAAATCTGGGTCAACTTTTTGCGCAACCTATAAAAAAATCTTATTTTAAGATAAATCGAAAAGACGAAATGAATGAAAAATACGTGTTATTGATAAATAGATAGTACGTACCAACTTTTTTCGAAGTAGAGTGAAAAAATAAAATAAAGCGGTTTTGCTTTACGCATTTAATAAATCGACATTTAAAAGAAGTTGGGTTTCGACGCGATGCAGTTGAAGGGTTTTGATTTTATAGTACGGCGAGCAGTTCGGCCGCGCCAATTCGACACGCCGGAAATGTCTTTATAATAATTCTCGTGTTTAAGCTAAACGACAATTAAATAATCGTTTCCCCCTGAAATTAAGCCACCCTCGCTGTTGTCTGCGTCCACAAATCGCTACCAATCGGGGCTGTTCGATGAAATCCGATGTGGTTTCGATTTAAATTGTATTTAAGTTTCATTCCCGGCTGTTTATTATTCTGTACCTTAGAGCTGAATGTCCGGTAGTCACATGCTTTACGAAATTGAGTTGATAATGCCAATTTAAAAACAATGGAGTTCTCCGATTTACTATTTCTAATGGAGCCTAGTCTAAAACCTCGGTAGTCCAGTAATACTCGAGAGGGATATACCAGCCAAAAATATTGCCACAAGCTATGTGACTTATGTCACCACGAATATAGGTAATGGGCACAAAATTCGCTTGGCAAGCGGAATCTAGAAATGTTTGCTGTAAGTGTAAAAAGCGGTTTCACAAATAATTTTGGCTATAAAGCAGTATTTTATAAAACTTGTTTCTTCCATGCGTTCATAATTTTTTTAATGATGATTTATATTATTTAGTAGTTTACGCTTATAATTTTTACAACGTAATTAACAATTTTATTTTAATTGTAATCAAGGGAATTTCTAAGAAAAGTTTCAATTTATCCAAAGCATATTTTTTGGTTTTCATAATGTAAACCGATTCGTATTATAGATTAATCGAAATAGTGATTTCAGTGATAGCTTCGCTTTAAGGTACAGTATTATTGCCTCTGGCAATTCAAAATGATGGACTCAATTTAATAACACTTTATTTCCTGAATTATACGTTATATGTTATGTGAATGATCTGCATAATAATTGAAAGAGGAGGTCCAAAAGTTTCTAATCCCACCGCTAGTTGGCTCATAGTTGCACAAACGACCGCTAGAGTGCTCGCGCCACCAAGCAGCCATTTCTATATATTAGCATACGTTGTAGGTACTGGGCCAACTAGACCCTCCGCGTTTTCAAAATCGTTAATTTTTGTTTGTTACAATTATAAATTAAAGTATATTAATATGTTTCAGTTTCATTGCCAAGAACCTAGACGTTTATTATTGTATAACTCTGCAGATTTATAGACGAAATAATAAATTAATGTTCTATTATTTGGAGTATTATTTGGTCAATAGCAGCTCGGGGGATAAGATGCTCGGCCAGAAGACGGACGGATCATGTCCGAACTGTGCTCATAGATTGCGGGTAACCGATTTTACTCCTTTAGTTTATTGGTTATTTAAAAAAAATCATATAAAAATTTTGTGTGTTGCACAATACACTCTCAACCGGTGAGCTCTGGTGTCTTGAAGTTTGCAGAGATTGTTCTGTCAGCAATTTCTAATATAACATAACTATATTCATGGCGTCATTTTCATCATGAGCTACGGAGCTTTTAAAAAACGAACATAAGTTATGTTCTACTATTGTATGAAGCTATCACTTTGTGGTTATCCATTATAATTAAATAGTATACATTTTACCCTGATGATGGAATGGTTGTTCCGAAACCGGCCGGCGTTCAAAATAAAAGGTGGTTAAAACAACGTTTGATTGTTTCATTTAATTGTAAGTTATATTTTTTATTGTTCCGAATTTTATGATTGTTCAATAAGAAAAACGGAGTGTTGATACCCGGGCGACCCCGGGAAGTAGCTGCAGGTATCTAAATGTATTTATATATTATTTTCTTTTGATTACGATTACTTATACATTTTTTTTGTTCTTCGATAGGTAGATTACCTAATTTATTTTAGACTGTAAATACGACTTCCTACTTCTTACCGATTCAAATGAAATAAAACCGTTGTTGAAATACCTAAAAAAAACCTTGTCTTTTTATTTCGTGTTGCCGACGGGAATTGATTATTTTATTCTTCGGACATTGAACGATTGGAAACTGCAATTTGTTCGGTGTTGCAAAATGTTCCAATAAAAAAACACTGCGATTAATTCTGGGGTCAAGGCGTGCAACACATTTCGAAAATGATTTTGCAGGCACTAACACTAATAACTCACATAATGTGTATGCATGTATACATCTACGTTATGTCAGTGGCGTGTCGTTCACGCAGGCTGAATAGCTGTGCCTACTCTAAGAAAAACAAAACCAAAAGGGGAAAATATAAAAACATTTAAAAATGTGATAAATTTCTGATCGGAATATATTCTCTCCGTGAATTCGGTAAGGAACTTGTACGCTCATTTATTCAGTTGGTCATGGCTAAAAATGGCCACGTTCATACATATTATTTTAATTTTTATGTGTTACCACACAACAATTCCAACTGCTCCCAACCGTCTGGAGCCAGTGATACTATGGCATCCCCAGTTGGGGTATGTTGAAGGTATTGAGGATAGGAAGGAGATGGGGAGGAGGAAGGTGAAGAAGTACTTGGCTATTCAGATCTGGTTACCAAATACGGATAAAGCCATTTCAAATAACGTTTCGATTCTGAATGGTGGTCTTTCAGCAGGGCGATACTGACGGTATCTCCCACTCTGGAACTTGTCCCAAATACACTGCACATTATTTTTAATTAATAAATTGCAAATTAACGCAATTTAATCAAATAAATTTTACTTGCACACGCTGGGATAGGAACCCGCAACCTCCGGATTGGTAGTCAAGGATCGTAATCACTCACGGAGATCGTCGAAATGCACAATAATTCATTTCCGAAATTGAAAACTAGGTACGGCCTACCTTTTATCATAGCGCAATGCATGCCACTGCTTTATGCATATATGGAATTTCAGAATAAATAAATAAAAAATTAAAAAGCTTTTATATTGAGTAATCTGATAGTATGTTGCCTGTTGTATGCTGATGATGCGGTGCTGATTGCTAACAGTGCGGAAGATCTACAGTCCCTCGTATCTAGGATGAATGAAGTATGAAGATTGAGCTAATGATGAATGTAAGTAAGTCTAAAGTCATGGTGTTTGAAGGAGAGAGTACGAAAACAGTGTGCAATATAGTTGTGAATGACGAATACTTGGAACAGGTCGATGAGTTTGTGTATTTGGGAAGTATGTTTACGAGAGATGGAAAGACTGATAGGGATATTGAAAGAAGGGTGAATGCAGGAAACTGAACGCGGTTGGCGCTAACAAAAATTTGTCCAAAGAAGCGAAGCTAGCAGTCCACAATGGAGTGCTGATACCAACCCCGATGTATAGCAGTTAGGCATGGAATTGGCAGAGGTAGGATGAAAGTAAACCGAATGCCTTAGAAATGAGATCTCTGAGACGAATGCGTGGTAAAACCATGTATGATCGTGTGAAAAATATTTAAATTCGTAAAGAATGCAAGGCTGATGTAAGCGTAATGAACAAGATTAAAAAAGGGACGCTTAGATGGTTTGGACATGTGGAGCGAATGAACGAAGAAAGGAGTGTAAGAAGAATGTATGACGCGAATGTGAATGGAAGAAGAAGCCATGGCACGATCAAGTGAATCAAATACTTGAGTCGGGCCATGTCAAAAGTCGAAATAATAGAAGAGAATGTATGAGACGATGTATGAATGTGAATGAAGCAAGAAGTGTATGCCAAGATCGAGTTGTTTGGCGGTCAGTCCTCTCTGACGATGGTTAGTTAGTTAGTTAGTTTTATATTTTTTAATTTTTTGAAAATATGGGACTCGAACCCAGGAACCCTCGGTCTATCCGGGGCCAGCGCTCTATCCAACTGAGCTAATGCCATCTCATTGCTTTACATCATTTTTATCGTATCGTGTTTCAATTTAAGAACTGTTAATCTTCAATTGATTCCCATAATATTTTTTGGCTGCAGTCTTTCGGTATGAAATATAACATGTATATATTTCATATTTAACGGCCCTACCTATGCGAACGTACATGATACGGTCGCAATATTATCGCCCGAACGCAACAAGTCGTATCCCGTACGTTTAGGTACAGAAAAAGCAATACCCGAAACTCACAAAACATTCGTATACGCCAAGTTTGTTCCTGCGTCATCTCGTTTAGTTTTTCGAAATCAGCAGAAGCTAACTGATGTGTTCGGGTATTTGCGTCTCTCCCATACAAGTTACGTCACTAGACACACGTATTGTTATTGCGAAATCTAATGAAAAAACCCGATGTTTTTTTACCTACTTTTTGAATAATAACACAAAGGACGGGCGGTTAAAAAAAATTAGGTGCAATGAAGTTTATAAGTTTCGATAAGTTATTAAAAAAAAACTTTTATATTTTAACACTTCAGTGGAATTTAGCACTGAATAAGTTTCTTATAAAACATAATACTCGTATTTTTTTAGTGTCATTATAACCCGGTTTTACGATTTTCTCGGTTTACTAATAATGTTTGTCTTACGGTTTATAGTTTGTATTAATTTAGTTAGGTTTAAATCTTGCATTAAAAACTGCAATGAACTTTCTGATCTTACTGAGTTGGGATATATGCTATTATTATTTTTTAAACTTATTTACTACCCACCTTCCAAGGTTAAATGAAACGTGATATGCACTCCCAGATGGGGCTTATTAATTATTTTTAAAAAATCACCTTTGCCATTTGATGATTTCAAATATTGAGAAGAATTGCTTGTTGGCGGGTGTACGAGTACATACGGAATATGAAATGGAATAAATTGTTATTTTTATTTAAGTTTCTTGAAGGACTTATGCATTTTTAATTTTTTTTTCATACACCCACCAACAAACAATTTATTTCAATATTTAAAAGCAGTACGTGCTAAAACTATTTTTTATAAAATATTTACTCCTCGACTCAGAAATCGAAAACAAGCAAATCTAAATAATTCAAAGCTCCATAGCTCATGATGGAAATTACACTAAATGCTGATAAAATTTGCGTTGACCTAGAAATTTCACATAGGAGAAGTTGTGCAAAATTTCGTGATTAAAAAATTAAATTAAAAAAAAAAGCAAATTTAAAAAGCAAAATTACCGTTCTCGATGTTTTGTTAGACACCCAAACAGTTTTTGTTTTGTAGAATAACAACTATTAACAAAATATTCTGGCCAATATTTTGCAGAAATCAATCATTGTTTTTTTACAATACGATCAGTAATCATGAGATAATATCAATTTTCGTATGGATTTACGCTTTTTTTACCTATTTCATACAGGCAACCAGAGATAGAAAAATATACGTTTCTATCTAATCGCACCTGTTTCAGATTTTTCTATAATGGCTCTGACCTTAGAACATAATACATTCTCTGTAATAAGTCTGCAACGTTCTAGTAAAATTGTACGCAGATTTTTTTGCTTCGCGTTATTATTTATTGCGTGTTTTTGTTGTTGTTGATAATGGCTCGGCTTTTTTTTTACTCAGTCTTGGTCAATCCGGTTTTTTCTTCTGAAATCCATCCGGTGTATGAGCAATGACGTATCGCCATGGCCGGAGTATCAGCGACCTTACATGGTTTTTGATTCGTAAGTGCCGATAAAAGTTTTAGCTGTTTTTTTTTAAATGCATCTTCGTACAGTTGAAGCATTTAAAGAGATTATTTCTTGTGTAGTGGTGTACTATCTTGCGGCTACTGCGGGCGGGTGTTCTAAACTATTACGAACAAATTTGAACCACTACCGGCGCGCACAAATACATTCAAACGCGCGCTCTTTAACACGATTTGACTATTGTGTGCCTACTGCACAAAATATATACTTCTATTAATATATACATATATACACCTATAAACATATGAACATCTGTTCACAGGGAGGTGTTGGCTTCATGAGATCGGGTCGTTTCGCCGACTCTTTTTGTGTAAATCGGTTCGTATGTGGAACGAGCTACTGGCAGCTGTCTTTCCTTCTACATTTAATCCGGGCCTATTCAAGACCCGTATTAACAAATCCCCTCCTACCGCCCTCCTTAACCCGCCTTACAACGTTACCCAACCTAGGGGCGACATAGTTTCCCTGTACGTGATCCTTACAGACAAGGACGCACTTGTGTGGTATCACATAAACAAATAATAAAATAATCAAAAAATATATACATACGGAGTGTATCAGCACATATCCGATAACCAGCGATTCCTGAGCATATTTGGAGTGAAAAATGTAGTTGTCATTTTGTTGTCCGAAGACATTTTTTTTTCAATAAAAAAAAACCTTTTTTTTGCATTACGCGTCACTACTGGGTAGGGCGCATCGTGATACGTGATACCCACTCCGTTTCGTTCCAGCAGCACCGTATAGACGAGACGGAGCGTGTCGACGTGTGGTAGTGTGATCAGTGGCGACGTATGATAGAATTTCTTTTTACTTGAAAAAAAAGTCATCGGACAATAAAATGACATCAAAATCGCTGGTCAAAGTATGTCGGGTACGTGATGATTCACTCTGCATATATATATATATTTAAAAAAGTTAATTTTTCTATTGCTAAAAAAGTAGTGGGACAGTCAAATTATTAATTTGGGGAATGTAGTGAGATTAGACAGAGAAAGAGGAGAGTTGGAAGTACCTACCTGGATATCGAGTTTCGGTCAGATAGCATTGTTAAAGTCCCTTTAAGGCGAAGCTATCAGTGAAATCACTATTCGATTAATCTGTACCACGAATCGGTTTACATTATGAAAACCAAAAATATGCTCTGGATAAATTAAAACTTTTCCTCGAATTTCCCTTGATTAGAATTAAAATAAAATTGTTGACGTTGTAATAAATATAAGCATTAACTAACATATAATATATATTTTCATTAGAAAATTAAGAACGCGTGTAATAGACAAGTTTACCTGTATTCTCGTTGTCATAAGACTCAGTTTGTAGCAATATTTTTGGCTAGTACATTCCTCTTAAGTAACATCTATATTCTGATCTCTCCTGGAATGAATGACGTGTCGATATACTATAATATAAAATATGCGAAATTTCTGATAGTAAGAATAATAATAATTGGATGATTTTTGTATAGCGCCGTTTTTGTGAAAAATTACCTTAAGGGCGCTGAGTAGTTTACGTTCATACTACGGTTTCAGCCAATTGTCCAATGATTATTTTTACATACGAACATGTTAAATGCCCAAAAGGACGTGAAATAAAAATTATGAAACTAGCCCGAAAACCTAATCTAACCCAACCAAATTAATAATAACTTATTTTAAATATATTATAAATAGATATATATATAAATAGATATTTAAAATATCAAAAGATTTATTAGGTGAGGTCAGATTAGGTTTTCGGTCTAGCTTTTTTCGTTCTTTTAATGACTTCATATTATATTTCAAAAGTGTACCGATTCATACATTCATGTTGGATTATCCGGTCACCCTTCATACCAAACGTGTAACATTCATTGGCTCCACCGCTTTGATAGTTCGTGCAGTTTGATTGTAGCTCGTCGGCAATCGGTAACCTTACATGCCATATCTTCCTTTGTTTTTATTACGAGGCGTTTGCTCGTGTCAGCACTTGAAATATCCAAATGTTGATCATTGCGCTTGTTAAACCAAAACACAGTATTTAGGAATGAATTTTGGATGAGTGCCTACTGCTTGTTGGTATACACGGGTTGTCAACGGCCACGTAGTTTGTTGACAATTGCGCGCTAAGATGTTTCTAGCAATTCGAAACAAGCGCATGACTAAACGCCAACGACCAAACAATAATGTATCCTAACATTGTACTGTATTAAGACTTGGGGTGGGATGTTTCATAGAATTTGAAGGATTCATCAAAATTTCACAGTTAATTTTCAGGTTCTGTGATAGTTCTATCCAAGTTCTGTTATTATTACATTATTAGCCAGTTGGTTCACAATACTTGAATAATAACAGAACTTGAATAAAACTTACACAGAACTTGAATATTAACTTTGAAATTTTGATGAATCCTTCAAATTCTGTGAAACAACCCACCCTTAGACAGGGTACTGTTATTGTTTTCTGAGTAAATTCTTGTCTTCTGAAATTATGAATAAATCATTTCAAACACCTTAAAAATTAAAATTGGGTGCCGGTAAATAAAATCATATCAGTCGTCGCAATGTGGCTTAACGAGAGTTTGAAAATGGCTTTGAAAGCCGAAATAGTTCTTACAATAATAAGAACTAAAATATTTGCAGAACTCAACAGTAACATTATTAATTTTATTTTCTTTAATTTAATGAAAATCAATCTACAAATTAAACAAAATGAGAATTAAAACACAGAATAGAACCATAATTAATTTCTCTATAACTCTGGTTTGCACGCATGTGACGTGGACTGAATGTAGTTGATATCTTTGAAAGTTTTCATCGACAGTTTACTTACCCTATTCCTTTATTTTTTGTGATTTCGAATTAAATTTAATACTGGCACAATAAATTTTTATCCAAAACAACAATAATAATCTTTATTTATAAAAGTAAATAGTTTGTGCGATTCCATTTTAGAGTCTCTATCAAACGAGCAACTTTTTTTTATCTACTTATCCACCAAGCCAGTATTAACAAAAAATACTCCAACTTAGGTGAAAAATTACAGAATACAAATTTAAAGCTATAACAAAATAATATTATTGTGTTTCTGATAGCACCACTATTCAAGAAATATATATTTAAAAAAAAACGGACCGAGAAAATTCTTTCATTTTTGACATGGGACTGAAGAGAGAAAGCAAGGGTGCCAATTTTTGAAAATTTAAAAAAATCCCAAATATTGGAAAACCGTAACCTTTACTAAACATTACTCGTATATTTTATTTTTGGACGGCCCCCCATCCACGCTTGAAAGGTTATTCATCACTTACCGGACACACTTACCCTTAGCTCAAATGAAATCACAAAGACCAAACCCGACTAGTCTACATAAGTCAGGCCGTGAGTTAATAATAATTTCGAGATCCCACCGCCGCAGGTGAAATGCCCCCATGAAGTCGTTTAATGACGATTGCAACTACGTGTCTAGCCGCATGTACGGCGGGCCTATAAATACACTGCATCTAGTAATCGCTTCGGCTGCTCAGTATGCTGCCGCTATATGTTCATATTGTACATATGTGTGCACATAACGTGTATTGTATGTAATGTGTACATGTCTGTTAGGGTGGGCCATAAAAGCTTCTATTTTCGAATTTGGTTATGTCTGGGGTCGCAAAAGTTGCGCATTCGACTTTCGAATACTGATAATATAGGGTGAAATTATATATTATTTCTTACTAATTTTGATCCTCTATCAAGTGTCAAAACTTTCAAAGTCTTTGACATCACAATTTCATCGATAATTGTTGCAGAAAACAAAAAATTATAAGGAACGTACATAATTTTTTCATCGTGCACGCTTTGTGTTGGGCATAAAAATATCGTTTGATTGAAAGTAACAATTTTAAATCATCCAGGAGGTAATAAAAAATGTATGTATCTCTTTAAAAAAATATATTTACGTCGAAAGGGAAAATGAATTTAGTATTTGATGTCTCAATTTTTTCTGCAATTTATTCCTCAAACATAATATTCTGGAAACTGTACCCCCTTACCACCTTATATTAGCTGTTAATCCGCGCAACTACGATATTCTGTCAAAAAATATTTTTTTGAGTGAGTGTAAAACTTTTTAAAAAGATCGGAAGTCCAAATTAAATGTTGGAATTCAATTCTGTCTCGACTCAGAAAGTTTCCCACTGAGGCAAACATCGAACAATCCTTTATGATAATGTTCTCTCAAAATTAAAGAAAAGTGATATTTAATGTTTACCCAGTTTTTAATTGCTCGAGTCAAAAGTAACAAAAAATTGCTTAATCCCCTTGTACAAAGAACCAAAGATTTTAACACCTTCCACAATCAGCATTAGTTGGTAATTAATTAATCTTTAAGGTATTAGTTGTTTGACTTTTTAACTGCGTACATTAGAACGCATTGTTGAATTGCATACATTAGAACGCATTGTTGAAGTGCGTACATTAGAACGCATTGTTGAAGTGCGTACATTAGAACGCATTGTTGAAGTGCGTACATTAGAACGCATTGTTGAAGTGCGTACATTAGAACGCATTGTTGAAGTGCGTACATTAGAACGCATTGTTGAAGTGCGTACATTAGAACGCATTGTTGAAGTGCGTACATTAGAACGCATTGTTGAAGTGCGTACATTAGAACGCATTGTTGAAGTGCGTACATTAGAACGCATTGTTGAAGTGCGACTTTATTACATTTATATCATATGTAACATCCCCCACAACAAGCACATACCTAAAATGTTTTAGATTTTTATCTTTTTAATACGTTTTTAGTTGTGACTTTCGATGGCAGCACGTCGGTCAGACATTTCGAGAAGTACCTTGGAAACACGTGAAAATCCTGCTGTTTGTTACATTAACATTATGAAAATGTTCAAACGTGAATACTAATTGTCCCATATTCAATCCATTGTATAACCAAAAGAACTATTAAATCAGAAAAAAGTGAGGTTATAATCGTACACAACTTTTAGGACCACTTAGAAAACGCCATGTCAATAACAAAATCATCCATTCATTGCTGGCCTCCCTAATGTAGTTACATTGTATGTAGGTACATAATTGTACATAATCTGATTGGGCCGCAGGGAGACCAGTCTTCTTGTGACCCAAACATAATTATTCACTTACCTAATAATCTACGGTACTTACTGCCTACCGAGCCAACTGTGTGAAATTCTTTTAGTCCCTTTATGTATCGTCTGCCAGTGGTCGACTCCGTAGTTAGTTTAATGTAAAATGTATAGGAATTTTGTTTATATATTAATAATAATAATAATAATCGGATTACTTGTATAGCACCGCTTTTGTGAAAAATCACCTCAACGGCGCTGTACAAATCTTAATTCCTATTCTTTATCTAATTATGCACAGATACAGAAAAACATACTTACCTGGCAGGTCGCTTCACATGAACACGGTTTTATTAGAAAATTAAAGTATAGAGAATATATTTTTACAGTTGCTATTTTATCCTCCTTTTCTATTTTTCTATTGATGTTACATTTATTAGAAGATTGGTGGCACAAGAAGAGTTGGCACTTATTTGATATACTAAATTTTTAGGACTGGAAAATGTTTATAAAATGACCTTAAAAAGCGTAAGAAGCTTCTAATGGATATTACCATTTTTTATTTATTTTTTACACTTTTAGTTATTTACAGTGTTGCGGGCTGTGGACGCATATGCGCACCGATGCGTGAATTTATTAAACTTCTTCTTTTATAAGTGACTTTAGGTGAGCACCGACCGGCTAGCCTAGCTATGCGATTTACGGGTGAATTTCTTCAATTTATGGATATGATTGTCTGAGAAGATGAGTTTAAAGTGTAGTTCTGAATTATGTCGAGTCTTTGATAATTATTAAGTCATGCGGCAGTTCATTCCAGGCTTTAGGTCTTGACACTCCGAAAGCACGATCACCGAACTTAGTATTAGGTGTGCGCTTTGGTTCCTTTAACCTACCGATAGCTGATGACGATGCTGACCTAAGGGTGGACTGCCGTGAGTTGGTATTTTCGGGAATACACAGTTCTGATAAGTAAGCCGGAGCCATTTCGTTAAGTGACTTAAATACCATCCAGCTGAGCTTGAACTGGATTCTTTCAGGGCATTTGAGTCAGTGCAGATTTTTAAGATGCTCTGACATGTGAGAATATTTAGATACGCCGGTGATTAGTCTTGGTGCAGCGTTGAAAGCTGATTGCAATTTGTTAATTTGGTATTTGGGGAGACTTGCATATATTCCGTTGCAGTAATCTAGACGTGACACAACGTACGAATTGATAAGCAGTTTAGTCGCCTCTGTTGGCAGGTTTCTCCGTACTGCTTTGATTTGCCTCAATTGAAAGAACCCTGTGCTTACAGTTCTGTTTACTTGACTTTTGAGGGAAAAGTCTGCATCCAGATTGACACCGAGTAATTTGACACATATCTCCGGAGTAATGTCACTTCTTGAAATATTTATTGGGGAGTTATCAATGATATGCTGACGTCTACTTGTGGCGGTCCAGAGAAACTCAGTCTTTGACGGATTCAGTTTCAATCTATTTGAGGTCATCCAGCGAGTAATTGTTAGTCTGTCTATTTCTTCTGGTAAGCAGTAAAAATAAACTTGCTGGTCGTCAGCATAGCAGTGGGATTGAAGACCAAACGATTCTATTATTTTAGCTACATCGTTTGTGAAAGGGATGAAGAGCAGTGGGCCCAGAACGGACCTCTGGGGTACTCCAGATGAAAGGATTTTGCATATTTTGATTGTAGGTATGTCCTTACTAACAACTTTATCTCGACATTTGGAGTGAAAAATGTGATGTTTTCTATAGGTCACCTTTGATAGTTTCGTTATTGTTTAAATCCTACTCGCCTTGATTTCGACATTCCATTCGAAAGGCTGCGCCAATTTCACCTTTTCGCTAGAGGGTTTTTCATGTAAAAAAAACATATTTTCTCCAGGTATATTTTACAGATTCTGTTATGATACCGGACCACCAAACTGGGCAGGTGTGTCTGTATTATGATTGTCGATATTTGCATAAAGTACTATATTTAATAACATTTTAAATCCTCCGATAAAGATATTTTACAAATTCATAACACTTTATTTAAAAATAAATTTAAATCCGGGTACACATCAGCTAGTGCATAAATAAAACATTGAAAATTTTTAAATACGAGCAAAATCCGTCACAATTATTATAACACTAGTTTCACCGCCCGATTTTCATTATTCATTTTAAAACAAATGTATGAAACAAACAATATTTATTACATTGTTCATTATGTATTTTAAAGCTAACAGAATATTTCAATTTAATTACGTTGGGTAAGATATTCCAGAAAGAAGCCCTTCATTTGACAAATTTTGCAGCTTCAGTGTAACATACACTGTATATAGTTGCGAAAGATGGGGATTTGATGGGAAATTTGTCGTCATGCCACTGACTAAACGAATGCATTTTTACATAAGTATATGTGAAAGCGTATTCAAGGAAAGAGGCCGGTTTATAGAGTCATAAAGGCGTATTACTCGCTCCGTGCATTAATCGCGATAAAGCCGCGCTGCTCAAGGAAGGCCGACTAAACGTATGTAATTGCATTTGGCTCCTATGTATTATTAACTAAATTGTTTGAAGTCAAATTTATAATACCGTCTTAAAAAATACCCATAATGATTGAGTGAAGCCTGACCCTCGGGTAAACGATTGTGAAATTACCACACACATTAATTTAGGAAAATTCGTATGAAATTAAAATATGTATTGGTAGTTTATGCTAGTAATACTGTAAAGAGTTCATAAATAATTAATAGAAGAACTTTACGCGCCACCATTTATGGTATTTAGCAATAACATCGCCTGAGAGATCTCCGTAGTTTGTTACTAATTTATTACCTGTAGTCATAGTTGAGATGATTATGCTGTAGAACAGCCATAGGCAACCTTTTCTCGTCCGGTGCCGGATTACCATTCTACAAGTCGCGGGTGGTACACGGAGATTTTAAAATTATAAAAATGCTCAAGATCGTTGGCAGAGAAACAATTTCCATGTTCAATGCAATATTAAAGCTCTCACAAATTACATTGAAAAAATTGCATTTTTGCCAGCTCTGGAATGATACGATACCCATATTCTGAATGTACTTCATTACCGAAAAAAATTTACTTAAAGAGTAACATTCACATTATCACACACAATCATCTATTTTCTATTTGCATGTTCCTCGTGCTTAAAAACTGTTTTTTATGTCCTTTGCTAAGACTTTTGACTGCCAATTTTTTCCTCAATGTGAAGTCAACCGCGACCATAATTAGTTTAGGAACCCTTTGTCTCCGAGTGTCTTCTAGTATGACTCTCGAGAACTCGAGTAATTAACAACGGGAAATATATAACATTTTTGCTATAGAATAATAAACGTCAAATTTTGTGTCAATGACAAGTTGATCGACAATAACAGTCGATATTACAATTTGAATGAATTCGTTGTAAAAAAACAATAAAAACGTTCTCCCGAAATTTGCGCCAATTTCAGCTCACAATGTCATTTCCATATTGAGTTATAAGATTTAAAACGTCAAAAAAAAAATAAGACGATATCTCAAAATGCTTTTTTTCCCCATAATTTTCATTATGAGAACGATTTCGAAATATATTAAATAGAGCAAGTTTTATAATCCGATTAAAAATAATATTCACCTATTAGTAATTTATAAAAATTCTAAAAATATTCACCCTACCCAATCTACGAAAACGTCTGCTGTCGATGAAATAACAATCTGGAGCATCCGAGTTGGTGTCGAACGTCTCGATTGCGTAACAGTGTAATAAACATGATCCACAACCGGCGTTCCACACTAAACTTATCCTATGCCTGTATCACGCTATGTGCGCGAACGCGACAAAAATCAGTGTGGGCCAGACAATGACATTGGTTCGGGGGAATGACAGACGTAATGTTGACCCATATTAATTTTAATAACATGTCTCAAGACACGACACCCACTCACATTTTCATGTGTAGATTTTTATTTCTGGAAGAATATATATGAAGAAAGAGCGGAAGGTACAGCTCGACACGCCTAACCTTGCAGTCGATGGTGTCACTAGTGTAGATTTTAAGGATACAAAAAATGCATGAATTATAAATTGAAAGTTGACTATATCAAACTGTATATGTTGTGGTTGTGTGTGTGTATTTTACACGGTTTGCGTGTATATAACATGGATACCTGGAAACTCAGTTAGATGCTTTCGAAATATAGATCTAGAGTTGTATTCTCTAAGAAGGTTATTGGTTGAATAGACAATATAGCGATATTTACTATGCGTTAAAATAATCTTGACCACATCACATAAAACTTTTTTTTATACTAAAAACCTGTTTAACCTTTTTCTACCTATTTATTTTCGACCGTACCGGTTTCACCCTATCACGGGTATCGTCAGACTGACACAATTAAAACTAAATCTATGGTATATATAGCATCGATATCAGGAGTAACTCCAATTGCTTTCTATTATTGTTTTTATTTATGATTTGAAATTTGTTTTATTGTTGACCGTACTGCTTTACAATTATTTTTAAAACTACTTTCGGTTGGTTTATTACCTTCTGGAAGATGGATTACATTGTTTGTTTACTGAATCTATTGGTTTAAAAATAAATACTGTCATTCGTGTCAGCTTTTAATTGAACAAATGGTTATTTATGATTTTTTTTTTCTCTTTGATTTTGTCTTGTTTGTTAAAATGAATTTTATTAAATAAGTGGCAATAAGTTGCAAAGAATTTTTTTTAAATTATTAACAAAATAATCATATTAAAATGCATTTCCACCATGTATCGACAGTTTCAAAATTAGAAACATCATATAAGGTACCAAATACGAGGTCTCCGAATAATCCAGCGAAAGATTGATGGAACCTTATTAATTCGACTCATTTTGCAGAACTGGAGATTGCCTCGATGGTATCCAAACACTTATGTGAGAGTGCACACAATATACTCTAGCAGAAAAAAACGGCTTAAATGATTTAGTACACGTTGTGACACCCCATCCTAAAAGTGGCGCTGAAATTATGTTACAGGGAACATCATCGTGCATGTATTACAGCAAAAATGCCTTCAAGATTTTATAAATGCGGTCGAGAAATAAAATGACAACTTTTATTACGTGCTGTAACAGCTTATACACCACGTCGGAACTTTGGACACTTCGCACACTTTTAATGGAGGCGCAGTTCAATAGTTCAGCTTTTCGAGTAATTTATTTATTTATTCTTTATTTACGGTCAATGACCATTGATTAACATTATTGATGTTTCATTTTTCATGGTCACCAAACACGGCAAAAAAACAATGCAAAGAGCAAGCAGATGAACTTACAAAGGAAAAAAAAACACGCTTATCATTTAACATAATTTGTTTCGAAATGTAGGTTTTTATTTAACACTAGCTGTACTATAAGCTATGTGCATAGCTATGTGTACCCGGCCTTGCTCGGGATTTTTCACTTGTGCCATAAATGATTTGACGGCGAAAGTAACTATCTCCAAATAAATCATTTGAATATTTTATTTCATTCCAAACGTTTATTTTTTCAAAACATATCTAAATCATAAATTTCTTACGTACGTACCTACTTGTACAGGTACCTACATAAGTAAAACTTCTCATTTTGAATATGCAATCTGTGGCTAACCAGAGTGTTATATCTATGGGCTAACCTAAATAAAACATGGCGGTTCAATGTTTTTCATACTAATTTTAAAATGTTATAGCAACAGTTTTACATATTGGTTTTCATTCAAACTACTTTCTAAGCCTTCCCGGCACTAATAAAAACAAACTGTGCTATTTTCAGCGAAACCTGTCGAGTAATTTTCGAGAAAATCGAGGACAAACAAACGAACTTACATTGATTTTTTTTATATATAAATAGATTTTAATGTCGAGATCAGTAAGTTAAATGCAATAATTTTACAACAACACTTTTCGTTTTTATCACGGAATTTTCTAATGAATGTAAGTTTTTTATTACTTCGTCGTGATTATATCCGTATCTAGATTATTTTTTTCAGTCTTTGTTGTAATACGTCACGTCACTTAGAATGTTTCGCGTGCGGATTTTGCAGAAGTAAATACTGGCGAATTATTGCGAAGGGATTGGAAAACCAGACGATTGAAACACGCGTTCCACCAAACAATCTAGCCGAGAATTGAGTGAATCTTCAATCGTTATAAAGTTCGACATGTTTACCGAAAACGTTGTATTTTGCCAGAGTATGTAGGTATTTAGTTTACTATTTTACAACTGTCTCGTAATTTAATTGCCACATGGGTACATGTAGTATACTTTACTTATTTTGATTGCACATCATATTTCCACGAATTACCCTTTATTCTTTCAAATGTTCCAATCGGACGAACAATTTGCTTTACTTCATGTATGCATATCGATCACAGAAGAGGGTTCAGCTTAAAATTTGTCTTATGGTATATAAGGCACTGAACGGTCTGGCACCATCATACTTGACTGATCTCTGCGTGAGGGACAATCTTATTCAGAGGCAACTAATGCTCAGGTCGGCCAAGTCTGATGCGTCGAACAGACTGGTGAACCCTCTCGTACGAATGCTGCTAAATTTGGGAACAGAGCTTTCAATGTACTAGACCCTCATTCTTGGAATGATCTTCCATTTGGATTGAGCTCAGAAATCAATTTCGAAAACTTTAACAAGATGCAAAGCGCCCTTGAGATGATCTTGGTCACTAAATTGACTATTTATTATTATTATTATTGTGTCCTTTCTTGGTGAATACTCAATTTAGGGTTTATAAAGCGGTTCTCAAATGTAATATAAATTTTGATTCCCCATGCTTACTGTTTATCAACAAGTCCCCTTGTGCTATATTCAACGCTGACCATACTAATATTGACACTCATAAGCATTCTACAGCACTCGGAAACCTGAAATAAACCGACCAATCGGGAAAGTAAACAGTGTTAAATATTGTTCATAAAATATACGATTCAGATTATATTGTTTGTGTTCAGATTTGAACCGCAGGTAGGAAGGAACGTAGAGTCTGTGATTATTGAGATAATAGAAACATGCCAGGAATAAGACCCTCCACGCAATGTTGTCATTACGGCTTTATGGAGTAGAGTTGCGGTTTGCCTGCTGCTGAGCTCACCTTGCGATGTTCTTATTCTTTAATATTATCATGTGTGTATTGTTGTAAGCCGCTGTTTACCGCATTGCTGTGCTCTGTGTTTAGTGTGGTTTATTGAGAATACTTCCTGTTGTTTGTTTAGTGCTGTTATTTGTCGCTTTTTTCTATCTTGAGCGAATTTTTCTTCTTTTTTTACAACAATGTCCAAATATCATCGATTTGAACATCGTCGCAGTACATCTTTCTTTAAACGGATTACCGGTGAAATAGAGTTACAAAGAAATAAAATGCGCAGTTATTCCGTGAAATTTACCTACCCATCGGTTGCGCACTGCTTTTGAGAAAATTTTCCATGTTACTTACTACAACTTATTTATTTAATTAAATAAAAATTCTAATACAATTTCTTCAAACGATTGGTCTTCACTTTGTGGCGTCATAATTAAGAAATTAATTAATAAATATACTTAGTATTCACCACTTCATAAACATCATCGGGAATATATGAAATATATCAAAATATATATTAAATATATTTTCATATATTCCTGATGATGAAAGCATCGCTTTCGAAACATGTAGATATCAATGTATGTTTATAAAGTGGTGAATACTAAGTATATTTTAAATTCATTTATTTAAAAATTCTAATGGTTGAAGAGTAACAGCTGATGGTAGCTGCGTATGGATACTGAGGTTATTCAGCTATCCAATGTCATCCGGCGTCGCGTCGTGCTGCATCGCTGTGAACTGGTTGAGTTGACACTGCAATGGCGTGCTCCGTGGCTTAAACCTGTCCACATATACACTAAACATTTGAGTCTCTAAGTCCCCAGTAACTAATAACTTTCAATTTACGAAATCCGTCCGCATTTAGAACTTGCATAAATACAACCGACCGTATATAACGTCTACGTATTATATAATATAAACCTATTCACGTATTAATGAAGTTATGTAAGGTTGACAAAGGTTTTAACTCGCAAGAGGGTTAGCTAGTCAGAAGTTATCTGGTTTGGCTGAGTAAATCGGCCCGAGAACCAGTTCTTGTCATCATTTCGGAATACTATGGACTTTATTCTACGTGATACTATTCAAACTGACTTTCTAATGAAGTAATGATTACATAAATATTATGAGGATACCTTTGTATGTGTGCATTTATTATTTGGGAACCATTTACGCCAAGGTCAGAAACTAACGTTTCTTAGGTCTTGTATTTCCCATTTGAATTATTTAGAATATTACGTTCGTTCATTCGAAGACAAACTTGCATACTAGATTCGTTGTAGTATATTCTATATGGTGTGTGAATAGTACTTATTTGTTATCTTTATTAGACGTTTTGTAATGTGTCGTTTACACCCACACAATGGTTTTATCAGTGGAAGTTTTGCATATCATGAAAACGTTTTGAGGTGTACCACAATAACATGAAGATGCTTGAGAAGTTTAGTTGTCAAAAGCAGCTGCGGTTTTCTCTAAAATTCGTTTGTGTGGTGAACTCCCATAAAAAAGATAATAATAAGACAAACGAGTATTATAATTCGCTATTCGAATTATGTGCTAAAAATTCCACCCGTACGTATTAATACTGCTCGAGAGCTAGTTCGACATGAATCCCATACATGCGTTTTGAATTCATCATCTATAGGACTTTCTATTCTAAGAAATAGTTTATACAATTCCATACGTCCTGATTCAGTGGAAAACCGTGGAAGCGTGTAAACCTTTAGGAATCTGTTAGCTGTGTGTGCATAGCGACTATGGGATTTTTTAACACCAAATTTGTACATTTCTTTCTCAATAATCAATAGTTTTTTTGTAATCATTGTGTTTTAAGGTTATCATTAAAATAAGTTCATTACTGAAGATGATACCTTTTTATTTAAAAAAAAGTTCTGTTTCTTGAATTGTTTTTCGTATTTAAAACGATTTTTTTAATACCTTCGACATAATATTCATTATCCACATACGCTTTAATGAATCGCCAAATTGTATCTTATTACTAGCTCGCTAATCTCCGGCAGTGATGATGAAATTCCTTTAGATTTAGGGTAAAATTTTATTAATTATTATGGAAAAGACCAGTATGGGATCAATAGATGAGTAAATTTTTTTCTCCCTTTTTTAATATCCGATTGAACTCAAACTCAGATAAGTCAAGAACCGCCATTGGTCAACATCAAAAATTGTCAGCGCATTTGATGTTTCTTTGAAAGTTGGGTATATTGAATTTATGAAATACTCGTATATGTAATAACTAGCAATGTGTAAATATCCAACATTTTTCTTTCGCTGCCATCTCCTAGCGGAGTATAGACGATAATAGCCCTTTTACAATATCACGTCTTTTTTCTTTATATTGTTGCTATTATTTTACAGTTTTTAATATTTTTAATAAATCCTAAAATATTAATCAATTACTGTTTCCTCTTAAGTAATTACCGTGTGTAATATCGTACAGCTTCTTTTACTAATCTTTGATTTTTTTTATTCTTGAAAAAAATGCTGTATTTAAATTATTTTATATTTATATGTTCAGTCTAAAACGGATGTTTTCCGTTTTTTCATCTTAAACTTTTTTCATACATTATAAAGTATAATTCAATAAATATTTGTGAGTCAGTGTTTCCTATTCATTATCTAAACTTCTAAACCCTTAATAATATCACCCTCTCCGCAGTTTCTACAGTAAAATACTGCGGGTAATAAATAAAAGCATGTACTTCATTTAAGATTAATGGCTTATCGAATCAACGACCCATATCACAAAAATAGCTTGGACTTTATCCGTTGGCTCTGGCAATAAACTCCAAGTGGAAACGACTATTCGAGATAATATTAATTCTGGATAAATCTAATATTTGTATAAACCCGCTAGTAAAAGCACAAAAGACAATAATTAAAATTATTCTTCTAGGACCATACTTTACAGATTCTGCTGAAATTTTCTAGCTTTTAGACGTTAAGACAATTTGACAACTTTTTAACTAAATTTGGAAATCCTTCATCTCTTCAAATCTAATCTTCACATCCCCCGACAATCCCAATCAATTATTTTAACAAGATCCTCAACAAACTACACCATTAATATCCCGTTAAAATATACCACCTACGAACAAATGCATTTTAAATACTATGAAATTAATAAATGAATTTAAAAATATACTTAATATTCACCACTTTATAAATATAAATTGATATCTATGTTTCGTAAGCATTGCTTTACGCATGAACACAATAAAGTAAGAATGGACGAATTATAAGCATAAACAAAAATTGATTAAAGTAGATAAGTAATTAAACATTGAATAACAAATTTATATTGGAAAATTAAAAAATAAATTATTTTTATTATTAATATTAATATGAAAAGAAATACAAGAGATAGCTATTTAAAAAAAGTATTTGATTATATATTAAATTTAATTCACTATTAAATTTAATAAATAAACAAAACATTTAGATATCAATGTATATTTATAAAGTGGTGAATACTAAGTATATTTTTAAATTAATTTATTAATAATAACGCCACAAAGTGAATACCAATCGTTTGAAGAAATTATACCATGCAATTAAACTATACTATGTATCTTTGAAACAAATAAGAGAGAATACACCAAAACATTTAATAAAACTTAATATCTCGATCTGGATAAAAACAAAAGGAACGCATTTTTTCCATAACTTAATTACACCAAAACGAACATAACGTAACAGCATTTACATTAAATATAAATAATTATTTTGCATTTATGTTTTTTTTAAATAATTTACTTATTTATTTTATTATTCTGTAACATAATTGTGTAACCATTTCACAATAATACTATATCATAAATACATGAACACCCAGTACACGTTCTCCTAGTGAGGCGTTCACGATCATTCTACATAATAATGCTTCTATTATAAAAAAATGTCTATAAATAAATAGAAATTAATTAACAAATAGGATTATTTCTTGATCTCTCTTTTCTTGAAAGAAAATTATGAAAGATATAGGAAATGTTACGTACCAACCAACCATTTGGAACATTGCTTTATTTGTCACGAAATCGGTTCTCTTATAATGTTTTATACTTGCACTGTTTTTCATTTGAAAAAATAACTTTTCCTAATGTCACCCTATTTCTTTTAGCTTAGGCATGATCCTTAGTTAGGCCCACAAAGCTTTTCGCATCATATTGTTTGTTCAATCCTCTGCTGGCAAAGTCCACCATCATTACACAAGCATCACTTTCCTCTTTTAATTATTATAATAGGACACGGAGCAAATAGTACATAGAGATCCCCTAAAACGCTAGGGAAAGAAACCAAAATAAGCGGGGCGAGAGGCGAGCTAGGCGTGTCTCCAATTTAAGTAAAACAGCAAATAAGAAAAAAGGTTCGGCTTGGGTACAAAAAACCGACTATTTTGTTAGAGTATTTAGTTTGACCCTTTTTATAAATGTTTTATAATTTGCTTACTGCAGTAAAAATCACACGAAACAAAAGTGGATGGCAATGAACTAGACTGGTGCCAGAATGGGTGTCGCGTTACCTTTGCCTCCAGCCGTCGAAGTAGTTAGTACTTAGGGGAAGTATATGAATTCTAGGGATTTAAAAAATGTTGTCGGGTTATTCGTAACTTGGGAATGTTTGTTTTTTTTTTCAAAAACTTGGTTGTCCCCAATTGTCCCTAGTGGCTTGTCGTTAAATACATATGTCAACGAATATTTAAAAATACGATATCAACAACAGTTTTTATTCGTGCAGTAGTATAATTCTTGTTCACTAAAAATAGCGACTTAAAACCTCGGGTTCAACTCACAAAGAAACTCGTCAGCGTTTCAATGTGCATTTTCTTTCTTCGTCGGTCGGGCATGCATCGTTCTCTAGAAGGTCGGCGCGTCCTTAAGCGTGCAATAACCTTTCATTTTTAACCTTGAGATTCGCAGTGCACCACTCGACCGAGGGGCCAAATATATGCAAATACGATATAATTTTGATACGTAAAGATAACACGACGAAATAAATAGAGTACATCAATTTTTACTTTCGAATACTTTTTTTTTTACTTAATAAGTTATTTTATATACCAAAACCAAAAGATCGTTCCTAGCGTCGCCTGGAATGAAGCGCGGGGCGTGAGGCGAGTGCGGCGTGACAACCCACCAATGACCGCTAGCGAACTACTAATAAATCACGCCCTATTTGCGCAAGCCAAGAGACGTGTATTTGCGCACCTTCTTACATAGTCGGAATTTGAATATTAAAACTGATTTCTTTTGCAAAAATGATAACCAAGTTTCTTTGATAACAATGGAAAATCGTTTAAAATAAAATGGTACGTCGCTGGGCCCCACTATTGTAGCTTTATTATGTAGGTATAGGTCTCCATATTCGCAAATGCCTCGCAATTTTCTAGACACGCCATAATGTAACAAGGATATAATAATTATTGAGTAGGTACAGTTTATAAACGTTGCAATGCGGTAAACCCGCTTTTTTGTAATAAATTCGCAATCGATATTTTTAAACGCATATTAATTTGAAGCTATGCGTTGGGCGCATTCTAATTTAATTAATTAACATTATCGTTGGTGAAATACAAGTATGGGACCTGTTTTCCATAATAATATTATACATAGTAGAATATATATTATGACTTTATTGTTATCCTAATGAACAGTCATGGCGTATTGTAACAGCAATAACAATACGGACATAGCATTAACGCCCTTTATGGTACAAATAGGTTTTCTGTTTATTTTGGTGGAATTATTGAAGCTACCATCCAGTATTTTGCATTTTAAAACTGGGTACTAAATTTTCCTGTTACTTATATGGTTGGAAATGGGTTTTTGTTTTCATAGTTGCGAAAACGACCGCTAGAGTGCTTGCGCCACCAACCAGCCATTTCGCGTCAGTTGTGAGTAAAATGGCTACTATGCAACACAAGGTTTTCTGTGTTCATGAGTTCTGTAAAACTGAGTCTGCAACTGTAGTGCAACGTACCTTTCATCTCCATTTAAACTCCAACTAGAAAGAGAATTGTCGTTGGCAACACCAATTTGAGCAAACTGAATGTCTTTGTAAAGGGTAAAGCCCGGTCCGACCGTGTGTATCAGAGGAGGACGTACGAAATTGAGTCCATCATTTTGAATAACCCCGTATTTTGTGAACGTAAATTAATGTAATGTGGTAGGTAAAATAGACGATGAAAGGCTTAAATTAAAATTTTCATTGGAATTGAAGGTCATGATTAAAAATTTTCCTACAATTTTCATGGTAGAAATATCCAAGATAAAACACTATCTTGCCTCCCTTAAAATTCTTTCTCTTTTAAGTTCTCTTTGTTCAGTGTAATATAAACTAACCGTCCAAATGGGCTCTGTCTCGGAAGAAATCGGGCTTCGAGTATATATTCTTGTTAGTTTCGTACCTGGGCGATGAGTGTAGCGAATATAGAGTTTTACGAAGATAAGCCACTTAAGTTCTGTAGACTTGTAGAGACTTTGTACGTAAAACATCCGATGTTTGATCTTACGTAAACAATCTTTATAATATATGTTTTTACAGACGAGCTACCAAAAGCCACTCCGACGCAAATACAAAGTTTATGATAATATGTACTCGTACATACCAACCTTCTCGTAGGTATGACAAGCAGGGGCGTGCAGTCCACAGAGGCTGTAAAGCTGTGTCCAAAGAAAGGAGGAAAATGTATTTCTTGAAGGTTATTCCAATGAAAGTGTCCATTTTCCATAAAGGCTAAACGAAACGTAATACACGCTCACAGATGGCGCTAATTTAAATATTAAAAAAACACTCTTAGCACGTAATGCTTTTAAGTATTAAAATGAATTGTTTATTGGCGGGTGTACATGCAGAATATGAAGTAGAAAAAAATGTTACTGCTTATTTAAAACTCAAGTTCCTTAAGAAACTTAATACTAAAATTACTATAAATGATTAAAATATTTTAATTAGCGCTATCTGTGAACGCGTATCACCTTTTGTTTAACCCTTCAAGTCATTTTTGTTTCCGATGGGGAACAAGCAACTAGATAGCAGTAGAGTATTTTTGTTCGTCTTGTTCAATAGACAATACTACGGGCGAGGGGACCCAAAGGGAACAAAAATACTCTACTGCAATCTAGTTACTTGTTCCCTATCGGGAACAAAAAGGATTGATGGGGACTCAATATATTAACGTATTAAAGGTAAAGCTGTGTATGCCAAAATGGAGAAGTATACTATATTAAATAACGATGATAGATTTATGATAATGGGTACCTATATGTTTAAAAAAAGAAAAATTTTCAGACTTTAATTCCTTTCTATTTTTTGTGACATTACCTCCATTTCCTTTGTGCAGTTCGTCTTACTAGGTCGCGAAATGTTGTTTTGTTTCTGAATTTGTATTATCTGTATGGAACGCGATGAGCATGTTTCCCGCGCATGTATTTTTATCATGACTTTAAGACGTAGCGTGCTGGCCGTTGTTTGTTTTTGATGATTGCAAGTGGACGAAGTTTACGGAGGAGTTTAGAATGGTTCGTCGTTTTGTTTCAGCTCCCAACAACCACCAGTTGCTCGCCGTGAGGGCCCTGGCGCTGAACAGCCTCAGCCGGTACCCCGAGGCCCTCGCCGACGCCAGCAATGTCGTCAGAATCCGACCGACCTGGAGCAAGGTAAATATATACTATAATAATGAAATTCTAACAATGCAATCTTAATAATGATGTGGCCCTAACTCCCTCATTCAAAAACTAACTAACCATCACGCCGTTTCCCCGCAGAAGTAGGCAGAGATAACGGACCGTTCGCGTCATATATTCTCCTTTCACTCCTTTCTTCGTTCATTCGTTCTACATGCCCAAACCATCTAAGCGTCTCTTTCTTAATCTTACTGCTCGCCATGTTAAATCTCCCATTTTACAGTTTTGTAAGGTCGGGTTTGTGTATACGGTGTCCGGAAACTCGTGGTACAAGCGGGAAACTGTTGAATCTATATCACAACAACAACAAAAAATCCAACTTCGGACTCGATTTACTCGAAAACAGAAAAATTAGGTCCGATTGCGCAATGTGGGGGAATTTTTTTTATAATGCAATTCCATCGAAATTAATATTCAATTGATTCCGCTTGGATCGTTATTCTAACTAACCCATCTGCGGGTTGCATTCGCCGCAATCTGACCCGCATCCGAAACAGTGCAGCACGCCACGGTGCCAACACTCGAGACGTTAGAACGATTTGATGTTTATGAATGGTTTACACGGGTGAAATGTATTTTTGTTAGATATACCTATTGACAAGTATAGTGGTACCTATATATGTTGTTGAAATTAATACAATTTTTGGGTAACTACACTGTTTTATACACGTGTAACATTATCATCTACAATGTATTATTATGTCATAGTAGATACTCCGGACGCATTGTTAAGATTGCTTTGGTAAATAAACCGACTGCAAGTGTAATCCGTGGTAAAAAAAGCTGCTCTTAAAAATAAATAAATTGTTTTATTCATATTTAAAAAAAAAAATTTATAGTATAATATTAATTATATACAGTGGGAACTTATACCCGCTAAGCCACTTCAAGTAGCCTGTCAGCAGGAGTTTATTTCAACAATATTATATAATACAACAATAAACAACAATCATCATACATACAGGCGCATGCATGTTTTGATCAATGTACATAACTTGGAAAAAAAAATTAAAAGAAAAAAAAAATAATGGAAACAGCATTACAGTTTTGATATTGAGATACTAGATAGAGTCCAATTTTATAACACCGATTTAAATAATATTATAAATATGTCAATATCATAAAAATATCAAAATTATAAAAATATCAATATTTTAAAAATATCAACATTATAAAAATACCAATATACCTCACAAGAGTTCCCTTCTGTGTACTGTGTACAGCCCGGGCTGTTATAATTAAATATTGTGGATGATAGATAAACATTCAGAGTAAAAGTATTAATTCAGTTTTTGCTAGTATATTTTACTTGTTCCAAAATATCAAAATAAAAAATGTAATTTTTTTTTAAAATTTAATTTGTTGTGTGGTCACAGAACACTGTGTGACACACGTATTTACTATTTACCAAACGCACATTGCCTCATTTTTTTATTATCACATATTTATGCCGAATATTTATCACAATCGGTTGACACAAATCGTAATATGGTGGTATCGTGCATGAATAATATTTAGCAAAAGCAACAAGTTTTGCATTCTTCATCATAATATGAATTGGTAGTTCAGGATCAGATGAACTTAAATCACACTATTATAGTGGAATCTATGGCATACATCATGTAGATATTTTATTTGATTAAAAATATGTGTCTCCTATTCCTCCCATCACCCCATTTCCCGATGTCCTCAGATGTTTATAAATCCTTTGATTATTCATATAAGTATTGTCTTTTGATTCTAGGGCCATTTCGTTCGAGGAGTTGTTCTATCCAACCTGAACCAACACGCAGACGCCTTGGTGTCCTTCTTCGTTGCCGCCTGCCTGGGGCACAATGTCCAAGCCATTAAGAAGCATGTCACACTGGTATGTAACAATAGTTTCTACTTGTTATGTAAAGTCACGCCTTTACTAAAAACTAAAAGCATTTATTAACGGGGAGGGGTACGTCGGAGAGTTATTATTTATTAATTCAAAATAATGATAGTATTATTACGCAATACGATACACATAATGTTTTTAAATAGAAAAATATTTATTAAATATTTTATAAATTTATATAGGCTTAGCATTTATCAAAATCTAATCAGAAATATAACTTTTTTTCTGACCGTCCCATTGTATGTTTTACAAAATATTTTTTAGTGGAGATAGATTTTTAAAGCGGAGAAAAGTATGTTTAATCATATATCGTTGCTTATTTGTAAATAAACGTAACCAAAGATTTGTAATCCGCATTACAAAAAAAAAAAGAACAATGTTTTTTTTTCGTAATGCGGATTACAATTCTTTGGTTACGTTTATTTACAAAAACGCAACGATAAATGATTAAACATACTTTTCTCCACTTTAAAAATCATATTTGTATTTTAAATATTTTGTAAAATATACAATGGGACGGTCAGAAAAAAAGTTATATTTCTGATTAGATTTTGATAAATGCTAAGCCTATGTAAATTTATAAAGTATTTATTAAACATTTTTCTATTTAAAAACATTACGTTTATCGTATTGCATAATAATACTATCATTATTTTGAATTAATAAATAATAACTCTCCGACGGTCCCTCTCCCCATTAACTTCAAATCATATATGAAAAGAGTGAGATTTTAATAATTTTATTATTTATTAATCAACATTGTGCATTATAAAACTATCATAGTAACACTAATTAAATTCTTCTACTTTAGTCGCTAGTAAAAAACACAAATAATTTCTTAGATACTCCTGTGTCAGTTCCAAAGTTTTGGGATTTATTTTAATTTTCAGCAATGAGAAAATTTCTCTCGCGAAAAAACAATTCATTGTTATATTATATCTATAAAAAAAATCTACAATCTTTATTCTAAATTATAAAATTAATATACGAGTTTATAGTTAAATTAAATCACAACATTTACATATTTAACTAATCAATTAATTGAAACAAGGCATTATAGAATTAAACGATATTGGTGGTTATAATTCAGTAAGGGAATTTTATTTAGGCCATGAAAACACAGTGATGTAATAAATTGAAAATGTGATATGGATTAATTATATCTGTTCTAAAATCAGGTCAAACTTATGCGTTTTAAAAAAATATATTTAAAAAAAAACTGTTCCCTGAACATTGTTATTGCTCCTCGCTGTTTCTATAATAAGGAACTCCAGTGAAAAATGTAATGACTTTAAAAATATATATTCATATAGATCAGCAAACTCCGATTCTGAATATATAACTTCATTATACTCTTATATAATTATACGTAGAATTTATAAATCGTTATTTAAAAGTCAATAAAAAATCAGCTCATCAAAACACCGTGTTATATTGGTACCATTACATTTGGAACATCTGACGTCACGTGAGCATTCTGTTTTTGGATTAGTATGAAAATTAATTTTTTTCGATTTTGTTTTGTATTTTTTTAGTTTGGCAAAATTTTAACTTAATTTGGGCGACTTTAAGATCTATGCTTGTTGTTCAATATTATAAATAACTATTATTCATGGAAGAAAGTAGAGTATTCATGATCAAGTCAATTATCAATATGAATATTATGATAATGTTAATGATCAATACTATTACTATTCTTTGAGTTATTCTAAAAAGGTACATGATTTTATTACTTATGGAAAACTAACTTTAGAAAAAAAAAAACGAAATATACTGGTATTAAAGTTAGAAAGTCATTATTGATAAAAAAAAATCAGACTGGAATTCCTTATTGGTTTATTATATTTATATATTAAAGTTTTCTACTTTGATAATGTTATACCTACACCGATAATTCTAAAACCAAATCCAAATACATAGTGATGTAATATATATATGTAGTTACATAATAAATCGATTATTATTTGTTTTATGTACACAGCATAATTAATTGTAATTTGCTTTAATATATATATATATATATGCTGATGATATATACTTCTTTTTTACACAATAAACTAGCAAATTACAAAACATATTTACTACCATGCTGACGAAAATGAGTTTATTGTGCCATCTGTGTTTTTACTATGAAATCATCTTCTTATCTTCAGTAGAATTCTGTAGTTCCCATTTTCATGCTAGTCTATTTTGATAAACTTATTTTTGTAATATTAATTTAATATGGCAGGTACCTATAGTATGTGAATACGTAATTATTAAAATTTTGGTGTTTGAAAATGATGAATTTTTCTTCGTTAGTTTTATTTTTTATTTTCTACAATAATTGTATGTAGGTACTTTTACATATAATAATTATTTTGTTTGTTTAATTTCCAGTGTTTGGCAAGATTACTTAGCACCCCTAGTCGTGAGAACAGCTACAGGCGCTCCCTCTTCCGCAGCGTTCCTAGTTACAGGAGAAGAATTTCCTTGACATTTAATAAAAACAAGCTGTGCAAATGCCGTTCTCTGGTGAATAGTAAAAAGAGGCCGTTTGTAACCACCAAGAACAGCTATGATGATGAAGAGATCTCACAACCCGAAGGCCTGGACACTCCCAACATGCAGGGGGTGATAGATAGAATATTCAAAGAAGTCGGCAGATATTCAGGTAATTTTAATAAAATTTATTGGATGTATTGAAAATTGTTTATATTATATGACAGTGTTTTCTTGTGTTTTTTTTATTTGTTAAAATTTTGTTGTTTATTACTAATTACATAATATTTAGACTTGGAATAGTACTTCAGATATAAAGTTTTGTTGGTCTATTCCACTTCGCATATGTTATGAGCACAATCAGCATTATGTAATAGAATTGTTTGTGTTCTGTGTCTTACAGAAATGACCCCTTCATCAACAGAACTGCAAGTGGAGACGATACTGGTGGACCAATCTGACTTTGAATGTGTGCTGTGCTGCCGGTCCCTGTGGAGACCCGTGACCACACCCTGTGGACACACCTACTGCTGGCACTGCTTGGAGAGGTGTCTAGATTACAGCTCTTCCTGCCCTCTGTGCATGACCTCCTTGGCCGAATACCTTGCCAACAACTCTAGGAGTATCACCACATTCATTGACGAGTCCATGAAGAACTTCATCCCCATGGAATACATAGCCCGGAAGATTATACACACCCAGGAAGTTATCGGAACGACGACCTCTGAACCGCACATACCGGTGTTTGTTTGCACAACAGCCTTTCCAACCGTCTCTTGTCCGCTGTACGTCTTTGAACCTCGCTATCGGCTCATGGTTCGTCGATGTCTCGAGTCAGGGTCCCGGCAATTTGGAATAGCTGCATGTTTAGACAAGAAAGCCACTGGACTTAATCGTTACGCTGAATTTGGAACTATTTTGGAGATCAAGGATTGCGTTTTGCTTGGTAACGGTTGTTCCATCTTGTCTACTGTGGGAACAAAGAGATTTAGAGTGCTCGCCAGGGGAGAGAGAGATGGCTATGACATGGCTCAGGTAGAGACCATTCAAGATAATCCCATTGAGTTAGATAGAGAGCCAAATGTAGTTGAATTGCACAATAAAGTGAGGCGGAAAGCATGGCTTTGGTTTAAAGATATGGATGAGAGTTCCAAAAATGAAATTATCCAAACTATCGGTTCCATGCCCGATGAAGAAGACGAATGGAAACAGCAACGGGATGGTCCTTCATGGACTTGGTGGGTTGTTGGAATTCTGCCGCTTGCCACCCAACTAAAGGTACGTGCATTGTATATATTGTATGATCTATTGCTATTACATACATGCTTCACATTAAATGCATCAAATAATAGTTACAAAGTATATATTTACATAGCTGATAATGAACGTTACATAATGGGTGTTTTTTTAAGCAAGATAGATCTGTAAAAAGTGTCACAAAACAAAAACTTTTAGTAACAAATTTTTTTTCGAGAGATCAATAATAACATTTTAAAATGTTTTCTGGGATATGGCCACCATGGCTGTTCCTGACGAAGCATATTTTTAATCTACATTTTGGACCGCTTTATCGAACTCCGCTGGCCGTATGTCACGAACAATGTTGACTTCCAAGGCATCGTTGTTTCTGGTTTATTAGTATAAACCGGTGACTTTTCATAGCCCTACAGAAAACAATCGAGAGGTGTCAAATGCACGACCATACGCACGGAGGCCAATTGACAGGCCCATTTCCCCAAATCAACTTAATGCCAAATATTGATTTCAATAAGCCGATGGTTGCGGCCGCCGTATGGCACGTGACGCCATCCTCTTGAAACAACATCTCGCCTGGATCAACATCATCCAAATTTTAAAACAAAACAATCATTAATCAAGGTCTGGTAATGCTTTTCATTGACTGTAACGCAAGCGACGGCCTGATTTTTTAAAAAGTAATATCGAATGATGATGCCAATGTGTAAACTGAACCGAACGGTGCAGTTTTATGTATGTAATGGAGTCTACAGGGTCTTTTCTGGAATGGTCTCGCTCCATATATGGCAAGTTTACTTTTTAACAAACCCGTTATACGAACTACCTTCACAAAATTTTGCGATGCAACAAGAGTATAATTTGTGCTAAGTAATAACCGATTTCCAAAGTACATTTGAATGATTTGGTTCAATAGAGCCTATCTGCAAATCATCATGAATACTTCATGATTTGCCTATACTGACTATACTGATCATAAATATCAAAAAGTGAGTGTAGTATGACAGCTCGGTTTGACAGTTAACTTTTTTGCAAGTTCTATCTCAGGTAAAAAAACACCCGTTTCATACTTTATTTAACATTAAACAAATCATTGTTACTCAGCTTGTTACTTTTCTCTCGTTATATTGGGTTTCTCAATATAATACTAAAGTTTTTTAATAAGCGCAAACCAAACGACTTTGTATTAGCGAATAACAGTATGGGACGAATAATATAATAAATGCGGGTTTAATAATTAGAGAGGATTGCGTATAAGAAACCATTACTACCTATGATTTTTCTATTCACCATGTATTCATTTTACCATACATTATTTCCACAGCCACAAATTAACTATAAATTAAATACGAATGTAAAATAAATATTGATAATGTTATTTTTTACTATGATCCCTATAAGGCCACTCCCTTATAGGTCGGTAAGGAACCAACATGAACTAGGTCCAGTAAAGATGCGTGATTCAGATCCATTTCATATATTTATATTGGCGCCCGTACACAGGTCGGTTCGGTGCAGTAGTGGTGTTGCGTACTTCCAGTATACAGGCAAGCAGTATGTGCTTTCAGCAGCTCCTCGATATTATCACGTCACCACCGAGATCACTATAGAACTTTTAATTAACTTTATTTTAGTTAAAAAAAAAAAAACACTTTAACAATACTCTTACGAATTTTATTAATTATGCGCAATAATAATATCACAAAGAGCATTGTGAATAAATGTAAGATTTCACAGTCTCGTTGTCACTTGACTATATGCTTCGATGATGACATTCAGTGGTAAATGCGGGATGGTAAAACACAAGTCTGCAATTCCGACAGTGTACTGGCTACAAATATACTAACATCTACAGACCCATGTGCGAGTTCAATCAGCGCAACATTATCCGCATTTTTGCTGTACGTGGGCGATAATGATATCATACCGACCCGTTAGGGAGCGACCTTAGTAGTTGCCAAATGTGACATGTCAAAAACATAAAAAAATCATTGGGTACCTCCCGAACTTTGTGCTAACTCGAGTCAGCATACTTAATTTAGTAGCGATTTGTGTTCATCTGTGAATTAAACTCTGTAAAGGTTATTTTTATGCGAGGTAATGGAATTCGATTGCCTCGTGGTCATTAACTGAATTCCAAAATCTCATTATCCATATGTACAAGTTATGTACTATATGTGCTGTGTGTAAGATATGTTACTTTGTTTTTAGGTGATGATCCTGGCGACATCCGACCTTGAGAAAAGACTTCGTGCCATAGACAGAACACTAGATTATATTTACTTCATGAAGAAGCAAACTTTCATGAACGACAGGGATTTAAGTTTTACCGAGCCGCCGCCTGACTACTTCAGCAGCCCATGGATATACAACCAATCGGCTAGCACCAGCCAACTGGGGGAACAATCAATGTGATATCGTTTGGAATTAGACAGTAGCTGTAGAGATTCAGTAGAAGACCGGACATGACGTGCGTAAGATATACATACTGAAGGAACATTTATATTTCCAGTCATGAACTGTTTTACCTCTTAAGACTTTCACACGAAATGCGTACTATTCTGTGTGTAATGACCATCTTGCTAAGACATGTATTCATTCTCTATACATATTCTCATGATAACTATTCTACAGCAATATTTTTATGTAATTATGTATTTTATTTGATTACATACTGTGACCTCACAGAGGTCCCTGGCCATATTCAAAGCCAAGGGAACTATATAGTCAACCCATTGGGTAACATTGTGAGTTAGATTGACGAATGGTTTTGATAATTTGGGATTTTAAGATACCCATATTAATTAAAAAATATATACATACAATGAAGCTATCCTTGCTTTCCTATCGTCGCGTATCACATACATATTATCTTTTTAAATTATGCCAAAATATCTTCCTATTTCGTAAAAATATTTTTAACTACAGTTATCCCTTATTAGTAATATATTATTTAACAAAAGAATACTTAGTTTTGCTATTTTATGAATGAAATAATTTATCTAAAGTATAAGATTTTCAGGGAAATATTCCGTTATCATTATACAAATTAGAAGAACTTTTAACTCTGCTCAGTCAGTATAAAAGCGATTATTTCGTTTTGCCCATATAATATAATATTATATTATATGATTGAATGTATTCATCTCATATCCGTTTTTTTCACATTTGGTGTGATTTATAGAATGAATAAAGAAATTGTCTTTTCAATATTTATTAACTAAATTTTTGCTTTGAATCGGAAAGATATTTCGTCAAATAAAATGTATAAGGTTATTCCACTGTACATTGCATTAAGGGTAAAAGAAATGTGGTACGCGCTCACATATGGCACTAATTTTAATATTTTGGAAAAAAAAACACTTTAAATAATACTGTATATGTTGTGTTACAATAATATATTGTACTTTTATAAGTTTCTTCAAGGACTTGAGCTTTAATCCTACAATAACAATTTATTCCATTTCATATTCTGTGTGTACACCCCCAACAAACAATTCATTTCAATATTTAAAGCATTAAGTGCTAATTTTTATAAATATTTAAATTAGCGCCATCTGTGAGAACGTATTATGTTTCGTTTACCTTTAAGTTCTATATCTGCATATATCTTTTTTACTAAAACGAGGTGTAAGCAATTTTGTGATATTGGATTATATATTGTATATATTATATGTGCATGTATTATTATTATTATGTATTGTGCAGTGCTTATGTATTACATATGTATACATGAGTATTGCATATCTTTTCTTCAGTATAATTTATGGCATGTTAGAAAAACAATATATTTGTACATAGAGAACATTACGTACTAAGGTACGTTGGTGGTATACATCATAGGTTCCCAAACTTTTTTGACCCCTTTGCCGTTCTTTTAATTCCGTGGACCCCTCAGGCTGTCTGTCTAAAACTTTGTTACAATACTGAAGAAGTGGTATTTATTTACAATTTGTAAAAACTTGCACATGAACGTGCCTGCGTGGACGCGATTCGCTTTAAGTGCGCAGTAGGCTTGTCGAGCGAAACTTACTATGGTGTTTTTATGCGTGCAGTCTAAATGATCTCCGATCCGTGGACCCCTTTTTGTTTTCTCCCTGCCATGGACCCCCAGGGGTCCGTGCGAACCACTTTGGGAACCTATGGTGAAATTTTAATAATATTTGTTTGTATGTATCTAAAAAAAATCCATTCATTATACGGCAAAATGTATGCAGTAATCAATCATCATATTTAATGTAACAATGTAATTCCTAAATACCGTATGTACTTGAGTATAAGTTAAAATTAAAGGTAATGTACAATGGACTTAATACATAAATGGTTATTCAAGTCAATGCAATGAATATATTGAACTCTTCATTGAAGTTCATGTGATGCTATAAAACCACTGTTAATATTTCTATCATCTAGTAAATTTATTTTGATTTATCTACATATATCGTGCCCTCGGAACCACAAGGTTCTCTCTGACTCGGTAATGTTATGCGATATTGAGCTCTAAATTAGTATTCTCTATAGCCCATTATCGCGTGACATTGCTGTGTCAGATAGAACCTTTATTGTTTCAAGGGCACGATATCCGCTCAGCACTATTTTTTATTTTTCTCCGAACATCGAACCTCAAACGCTCAAATTTAATAGCATTTAACGAATTTGTGTTGACGTTTTACCCCCAATTATCGTAACCAGATTTTGTGATTCATCTGTAGGTTGAAAATAAATATTTATTGTATCATAATTTCAACAAATTTCTTAAATTATACTTGAGTAGGCATGTACTTTTAAAAAAATCTAATACAATATATGAACATCTTCTTCATATTTGAATTTGAATTTGAACTTGATGGTTTTGCAAAATTTAAGTATCACACAGATTTTACAAGTTTTACTTATTCATTCCTGGATTTACTCTGTTTAACCTAAATGATATTCATGATTTGAACTTATTATTCAATATTGCTGAATTGTTTAGGTCAATATATATATGATTGTAGAACAATAAGATATTTCATCATTATTTACTGTAAAAAAATAGTCGTCTACATAAAATTATGACAAAAAAATATATTAGGTATATTCATAATCTATTTTATTACTGCTACGGATTAGAAAGGTTGTAGATGATGAACTTTCAGGGTATAAAAAGTGTTTTCTTATGACCCACGAAATAATCAATCGATTGATCTGTATACCAATGTTTATCTATGCTTTAACGCATGTACATACTTACATGATGACGTTCCAATTTACCAACATACCGGCACCTTACTTTTTGGCCAAATTAATCTTAACCACACTCGATTTACTGTAATTGTGAAGACCATGAATGAGGTTCGTGTAATCCTGGCTCTATTTTATCATAATACATATATAATCTTATCTTATTTTTCCTTTTCATTAACAATGTGAATGAAGATAGAATGTAACTTGTTTTTAAAGATAAATCACGTATACAGACATATACATAATTATGTTAGGGCCGGTTTGATTTAAAAGATTCTCGAAAGCTTACTGGAAACTTCTTCGGAGTGCCGTATTGTCATAATTGTTTAAATTTATTTCTTAGGTCATTTATAGTTAACAAGAAACACACCAACGAAAGCGACGATGACAATTTGGCATCTTCAAATGTACTATAAGATTTATTCTACAACATATTCGTAAGTGTTTTAAGTTAATTTCTGCTAATATCTCTATTGATTATGTGTATTGTATTGCGTTAACTTGGAATGACTGTTGAAACCTTAATTTTTTATAAAGCATAACATTTTAAATTTCATATGCTTTAGGTTTATCTGTTTATTAAAACAAACATTTGCTGTATTTTGTCAATCTATATTTAGGAAATGAATTACTTGTATTGTGTATGTATTTTTCATTTGCTTATGCGCGAGATCAGCATGTATTTCATAATATCACATATTCTTAGCAAGCTAGCATTTATGAATCCCCTCATAATAATATTTTAATTTAAGATAACATGTTTATTTTACCAAATCACATTACATACATAATATATATACATATATATTATAATAAATTATTATAAAGTAAATAATATCGGTCTTTTAGAATATTAAATACATACTTATTACTATGTCTATTTTTATATTTGTCTTCAATATTTAATAATATTATTTATGTTATGATGTAAAACTTTTATTTATTTGTACATAAATATTTCCAGCCAGGGTGGGTTATTGTGGAATTCCCCCTTAGCATAGGCTCCCCAACATTACGATTATGCCAACTGACAATCCCTTCATGTTGTGTGTCAAATTGTGTAGATAGAAAAAATCAATTGTTCGACCTTGTGTAGTAAACTTTACCCCCTAATTTAATAACTAAACAATTTTACATAACTACCCAAATCGATTTTGGTCTTGAGAATATTTATAATGAATTAGACATGTCATGATTTTTTTCCGATTTTCTAGAAAAGAATACATATCTCAGGAAAGCTTTATTTATTGAAAAAAAAACAGTAATAAATCATACTCTTTCTGAAGCAGTGATTCCTGTACAAAACGTTGGGATTTAAATACAACAAGTAGCTTTTTATTCAGGAAAATCGGAAAAAAACATCACAATAGGTTACCGTAATGTAGATACATATTGTGAGCCAACGAGATGTGACCAAGCCAAAATCCCTGTCCGTTGGCAGACTAAGACTGAAGTCCCTTGCGTAGATAAAAACTCACAGCTTCACAAGTCAGAATATTTTTTACATATATGAAACATAATATACTTTTAAAAAAATATCCTAACTTGCGAAACTATCAGCCTGCATTCATGCAAAACTCAATCTGCCAAAAAAACATTGATATCTGACTTGGGCACTTTTCATTGTACATTCACGACGTATGTATCAAATTGTTTTTAATGAAATCATGACAATTAATACATATTTTTGAAACAGTGTAATTCTTAGGTGTGGTCCTGTCTATATGTATTTAAGATCACTTAATGATTATTGGACTTGTGATATGATATATAAAATAATGTTTTTCAAAACAACTACAGTCACAATTAGCTAATGAAACAATAAGCATTCTATTGTATTATAATTTCTTTACCACATACAGGCAAATCATTTTAAAGAGCGTACGTTTTTAATGTATTTGTGCACACCGTAGTGGTTTAAACTGGTTTGGGACACCTGCCCCCAGTCCCCTTTCACCTCGCAGTAGTCCTACGATACAGTACCCCAAGCGAGAATCTCTTTTAAATGATTTGCCTTTACAGTACTTACCGGTAATGTAAGCCTCGAGGAAAAATTCATTCACAGGTTGCAGTTTGTTTTAAAGGTTTTGCTCTCGAGGTAAGTTTTTTTTAATGTAAAAATTAAATTGTTTAAACTAATTTATGGTACCAACGGTTTACGGTAATTTAAATTAAATTTACGGTACGGTATTCATATTCTTCTCTAATCAAAATCGACGTAAAGTTGTTATTCATAGAAATTTTGCATACCTGCATATTACATTGTTCACATAATTTTACCAAAGCAAAATATGTAATAATATTTAATTCATATGTAGTACCTGTATGGTTTTATTTTATGGAATAATTATTTTGATATTTTTAATGAACGTTGTAGCTGTTGTGGGAAATATTGGCCAGCAACTGCAATGCAATGGATTCCAATTATTCTGATTGATGCAATGAGACGTTGGCTGTCTTGCCCTATCTATTCTGCAAATGTTTGGTTTTGAAGCAAAAAGCCTAAATATGTTTCCACAGAATGCGACCTTCTTATTCCACCATATTTATGATAAGCCTGTGACTACAAGTTTACTTCATGAAATATAATGTTATATAGAAAATAAAGTTGACAATTACTCCTCATATATACCCTGTTGATGTAATTGAGCTAGTTGCAATGATTTCTCTTTAGAAGGTAGACAACTGTTGTTTGATCTCATAGTTGTATATTTTTTGAAGATGCTATACATATATGTCTAGTAGTTTCCAGATTGTATTCCTCACCGCTCGCTCTTTACGAAGTTTCCACCTCTACCACAACTGTTGGTTGCAAATATTAACAAATAAGCCATGTATTTGTTTTTAGTATTTAACACATATGTACTTTACTTCTCACGTGTGAATCTGTTTCAATGATATAATAATTTCTACTAAGACAAGTTAGTAAAGGAAACAACCAAAGTCTTTATATGAATCACGTATAAAGCGAGTAGTCTGTAATACTCGTAGATTTTTATAATTGATTTTTATCAAACTAATATAAGAATTAACTTGACTTCTTCCATTAAGGATTTCTTTTGTACTTTTTTACCCTCATTTTAAATAAAATATGAAAGTTTTACTATATCACTGAAGATCTTCTAAAATAAATAAAAAATAATTTAATGGACTATTATCAAATTTGTTATATCAATATTTATTTAAATTCTATTTAAAAAAAAACTAAACCGCGCAGTGAATGTCAAATTGTGATATATTCTTGTAATGTCTTAATAAATTCAATATTATATTGTATTCTCAACAAATGGTTATTTATATTTCACTCATATTGTTATGTGTACCTACCTACCTAAATAAAAACAAAAACTTTAATAATGAACATCTTTCTATATCTTTATATACCTATCATGCTCCGAAGTAACTGAGGACTGTGAACACCTGTAGTCTGCAGGGTGTATCAGGTTTACATTGGGTTGTCACAAGACATCACATTCATATTTATTCATGCCTACCACGCTCCGGAGTAACTGATGACCCAGTGGTCTGCGGTGTCTATCAGGTTTGCGCATCAGGTCGTCACAAGACATTCTTAATTATATACCTACTGTGCTCCGGAGTAACTTAGAACTGTGAACCCGCGGTTTGAACTGTGTAGAAAAGCAATCACAAAATATAATTTCACCAACATTTTTATTTTAATTAGACTTTTATTCCACAAAAAAAAAATAATTAAGAGGAACGGCTGTGCGGCCTATTTCATACAAAACTTAATTTTTAGATTTGAGTCCAAAATACTGACCTTAAGTGAATGATTTTTTTTTTATAAAAAAGTATAGTAAATATCAAATATGGATTAGAAGTAATTTGTTTATTTTTGTTTTATATTACGACATATAGGCCGTTAAAGGAATTAATTTTTCACCATTTTAGAAGCACCTTTAACAATTATTTGGGGGCTAACAGTGATATAAAAAAAAAAAATTCCCCATGTGCTTTGAAAATATAAAATTTTAATAAAATGGAAAAAACATTAAAATAAGCATTATGGTGGACTTTAAATTAAATTAAAAATGACCAATTTACGTTGAAATACAAATTTGCCATATATAATTTAAAATATCGACCCGAAAAATTGTTTTTTTTTTTAAATATTTTGTTCTTATATTTTTATTTATGAAACCATATTTACATAGCAAATATGATAATTTAAAAAAATAAATACAATAAACCGCAAATAATTTTCTGGGTTGGCTCTAAAATTATGATTTTTTTTTTTTATGGCCACACTTCACAATTTAAAACAAAAATAAATAAAATACTTCTCATATATACTAGATATTTACTAAACCTCTAATTAAAAAAAATATATCATTCAGTTTGGATGGATATTTTGGCCTCAAATCCAAAATTAAGTTATGTATGAAACAGTCAGCGCGTAGCTGTTCCTCTTAAGGTAATAAAGATTTATACAAAATACACCTTCTCAAAAATAAGATGTGATGCATATTTGGGAGTTCCGCCTAAAATGTTATGGTGAGATCCAAATGGTAGCACTCGACATTTTCAAGATGTTGAAAATAAACCGCCATCTTACGGGCTTCCCACATCCCTGTGTATGTGGATTGCCAATTTTTTTAAGGGTTAGGTCGATTTAGACGGTTGCTGACAGTTTCACCTCTTCCTTAGATTTAATAAATGAAAATGGAACTAGTTTCATTGTTCCCTTTGGTATCAGGGCACAGTCGGGAAACATGCCAAACAAGCTTTCAATATTTGTACACGGTTGACAATTGTTACATGAGAATGGGTCATTTCTACTCATTCACATTCACACCACACAAGAGTCCCGCAGGTCGGAAAAAAGCATGACCATTGTTGGTTGGAATTTTTTATGTGGTCAAAGGTTTGGCGGAAGTAGTATAATAAAGGATAGGCGCCCCCGTGGCTGCCGGCTGCTTTTTATAGTCGCTCCTGGTTTATCTTGGAAATATTGGGAAGTTCTTAATTTTCCCGGTGTAAAAATAGCAAAAAATAACCGCAATAATTTTTAGGTTACATTTATAAAAATTACATAATTTTAGTACTGCCGTCTCGAGCTTAAATCAAGTGTATAATAAAAACCTCAATATTTTGAGTTGAAATCTGCTTTGTTCTTCCGAATTAACGCATCGGGCATCGGTCACATCTGGCAGTCGGTCGTCACCACATGTACTAGTGAAGTGCCAAAAGTGAAAAGAAAAGGCTATTCGGGCTACGGTGGTTGTAAAAAATATTGTATACAAATGGGAAGTGCCTGACCAGGGGCTGCTCTGTGACCTGCTGTGGTCCGACCCCAACAAGGACAACGCCAGCTGGGGCGAGAACGAGCTTCACTTTCACCTTCGTCATTGAAATAGTGGCCAAGTTCCTCAACAAGCACGACTTTGACCTGATCTGTCGGGTGCATCAGGTGGTAGAGGACAGGTATGAGTTCTTTGCCAAGAAGCAACTGGTCACCCACTACTCGGCGCCCAACTACTGCGGGAAATTCGATAATGCATAATGCAGGAGCAATGATGTCAGTGGACGACACGCTGAAGTGCTCCTTCTAGATCCTGAAGCCGGCCGACAAGCGCCACCTGGCGTACGTGCAGACCAACACCAACCGTCCCGTCTCGCCGCCCAGGCGCGTCACCAAGTCAAAGAAGATTTTGAGGGCCCTATGGATCAATCCCCCCGGCCACCATCCTCCCCCGCCGCTTCACCCTTTTAATAGTATTCTGTGTTATTTATCCTAAAAAATATGGATAATAATTCTCTGTCTTAGCTTAAAAACATTCTTGAATATAATGGAAATAATCACTCTATCATTTGTATTAGCGTCTTGCAATATATCGAAGAAATAAATACAGTTAGCTTCTTTTTTTTTCAATTTAACATTAAATTTAGTTTTGATAATTTAACTGCATCTCTTTATATGGTCTATAAATAATGTGGTATTTTAATGTGTAATGATAGCCTGTCCAAAAAGAGAAAAAAAAAAATAAAAAAAATAAAGTTTGTAGAATAGACATAATATAAGAATAGGAAGTAATATTTGTCCTGAGGTGATTTTTCACAAAAACGGCGCTATAAAAATAATCCGATCATTATTATTATTTAGATCTGGTCAATAAACATAGGTAAGGCCATTTAGCAATATTCACTCCTCCTTCCATTCTAGAACTAGGTGCAAATAATATAATAAACCTTAATTTATTTTGACTATGATGTGAAGTAAAAACTTATTTATCCACTCTTAACCACTCTGCCACAGGACAGTCGTAAATGCATGTGATTTGAATTTTGACTGACATACACGATCGCTGCAAAGACTTTCACAATCTGAAGCTGTGAATGGTGGACTTTTTGGCCCACAGCAACTTTTCACACACATCATTCCGGAGTGATTCTTTCAGGTACACAGGCTGGCGAATCATTCCACAGCCGAGCTGTTGACCAAGAGAACGAGTCATAGAACTGACTCTGGTATTTAAAAATAAAGTGTACACATAATATCATAAAAATTGAATAATAATTATTTACATATTAGTTTATATGTCATGTAACAACTAATTAATATATTTATTTATTGTTTACCATTATTTATTATTAAATAAATGGAAATATACACCCTAATAGTATACATTTTTTTGTTAACCCAACAAAACGAAAGAAAAGTGGTGTAATTTTGATGCAATAATAAAGTTCCACTAGATTAATGATAAATCACTCTGTAATGGCGATATTACATTATCATCGATATACAATTTTTTTTTAAAGATGGACAAAATTTGAATTCTATCTACATAAAAAAAGGTAAAATGTTTGCTTGTGCATCCAACCACAACCGTTACCCGATTCAATCCAGTTTACCAGTAGTCATGTCACAATATTTTCACAAAAATAATTGGATGGCTTTGCAAGAGCGAAATTATTCCTGAACTTTCAAAAATTGCAAATAGCAACGGCAAGTCCCAACGGCACTTGCCACTAAGCGATATGGGTCATCGTCCTACATTCCGAAGCTAGGTGCAGTTACAGTGTGGCAAGTGTCATTGTCGGACATATTTTTGCCAGTCTGTCTTCAGCAATGAATACAATACAGCAAATGTTATTAAACAGGAGGAAAATGACGACTTGTACCACCTATATTTAAAAAGAAGAGGGCCAGTACTGCCGATACATAGATACAAAATAGAAGAAGGCTCTAATGAAACATTAATAAAAGGTACTTAAATGAGGATCAGAACATATTCAGGGATTATTGCCGGTTGAATAAGAAGCAGTTCAATTTTGTTAAATTTACAAAGATCTTGTTTTATAAGCTACAAGGAAAGCCATGCTTTGAATCAAATAATGGAAGACAATGAGACACATGACACAACAAGTTGACAATTGCCACGCGATACATCTTGGAGTGCACCCATATCAAATAATAGTGTGAAGTATTGCTGTCTGTCGTGTGCCTCGAAAGTTTACCTTTAATGCAATAAGTGCATATGGCTGATAGCTCGCTCTGTTGTTACCTCTCCCCTTTCTCAAAATGTTGCTGAGCAAAATTTAAAGAAACACAGTAAAGAAACAGTGTCAGATTTCCTGAGGAATTATTCTTTGTTCTATACATAATAAATAATATATATAATATTCTTTATAATAAAGGTAGGAAAGGCTTATTAAAATAAAATAAAAAAAGTAATGTTATTCTAGTTTTATTAAATTCATCCCAAAAAACAATAAAAAAAATAGCTGATATTAGTAAAATTATGCAATTAATTTAATTTAATTTAAAAACCAAATGATATGTTAAAGTTTGAATTATTTGGAGTCCTTCTGCAGCATGTAGTGTTAATGGTGGGGAGGCGGTGTGGTTGGGGGTGTGGGGGTATGTACGAAAGGAGGCCGTTGTCTTAGTGGGGTCGGCAGTAAAGCATTTGCATTTGCATTCGGTTTACTCAGGATTTCATCGTCCGGAACCACCTGATCCGGCTCTGGTGGTGGCTGAGAAGCTGCTTCATTCACCAGCTGATTGGCTACCTCAGGTACGACAGCTAGCAAAGTTGGTGGGGAAATAAGCATGAACGGAGGAGAAACGGATCTTATATTCTCCCGATCCAGCGCAAAATCAAGATCAGGCCTAATCTCCAGGGGGGCCAGGGGGTCCCGGGCTTCTGGATCTCGCTGTAGGTCTAATTGTGGCTGTATTTGTGGCAGGGAATATTGGGGAGAGCGATGACCAAACAGCCATTCCACCGGGGAAGACAACGGACAGATAATAAATGGATTGGGATGTGAGATGTGGGAATGTGGGAAGGAGATCATCGACTGGAATTCTTGTAAGGGCAAGGATAATGTGGTTGGTTTCCAGGTTGAATTGTGTGGGGGTACCTGATGGTATGGTGAAGACTGAGAGGATGAATGTGGTTGTGGTGAGGAAACCGACGGACTTGGAATCATCCATTCGTGACCGGCATTCTTCTCTTCCCACCATCTTGGAGATGAATCAAGACGACTCTTCAGGTTTGGTGAGGATACCGCCGGACTTGGACGCTTCCATATTTCGTCGCAATCATACTCATTTCGCCATGGTGGAGCTGAAGAAGATCCAGAAGGACCCTTCAGCTTTTCAAATTGTGGAGATCCAGGGGGCTGATAAAAATCTATCAGGGAATCCTTTGGACTTGCTACATTGAGAAATTCTGGACCTTTTTCGTTGTACGTCAAGAAATCCTTTGGACTTGCTACTTTAAGGCATTCTGCACCTTGCTCGTTGTCAAATGGAAGTGGTTGATATTCAATCTGTTGTACTGGAGATTCAGTAAACTCCGGAAGTGAAGGTAGGAACACCGATGAACTTGGGAGCTCTGGTTTTCGCCGACGGCTAGATAAAAATCTTTTCGCTGGATGCCGTAAGCGACTTCGAATCAACCGCGCTGGAGATGATCGAGATCCAACCCGTCGTGCGGAAAAGGGTGGACATTTGTGACACCTCGTCAGTGATCGTGGGTATTCTGATGGACTTGCACGCAGTTCACCTTGCTGGTGACCTAACCAAACCCGCTGTACTAGAGGCGATGGAGATTCAACCCGTTGTGGCGGAGGGGATGGAGATTCAGGGGGCTTCTCAAGTGATAGCAGAGACATCGCAAGATTTAAATTTAACTCTGTTTTTTTCCAATGGTCCAATAAAAATCTCCTCCCTGAAAGACGTGGAGGATTGATGATGTGCGGCACGCTTCGGGGCCAATTAAATGGCCTATAATCTCTCTCCGTATTTCGCTGACTGAATATGGGGCGCATCCTTCGTCTAGGGTGGTGCATTTGGATCATCCACCCGGAATTTGTATCATCAAGTTGCATAGTGCCTAATGGCGCTTCGTTCCGCAGGAGGTCTTCGATGATGTCATCATTCCATAAATTACGAAGAATGGACGTGAAATAGGCACTCTGTAAAAAAAAAGACATCATTTAATATATTATCGTTAGACAAACTCCGTAACAAGTACAAATATTGATTACTCCACGAACTGTCTAATATCACTCTAATATAAAAAATACTGCATGTTTGAGATGCTAACTCTCCAGATGCCCTAACTTCAGCTTCAACGGAAGAAAATTCCTAATTACCACTGCAATTATTCAGAAAGATAAATAAATTTATTGTCGATGTTATAATATCTTTTTATTACAAAAAAACTTATTGTTTGCTGTTTTAATTTTCACTATGCACTTCTCACAAAAAAAAGTATTTACAAGCCCATTCAGGCGTTAATGAGTACATAAAATAAAAATAGAAAATCATTGTATAAAGAACTAACTTAATTGACATTAGAAAGATATTGAAAGCATTTCAGCTAACTTACCATTTTGACGAATGTCTATCCAAGCTCTGCTAAAGCACGTCTATTTGTCCTAGAGGATAGTGCGCACTATGCATTGTGAGAATGTTCCCCCCCCCATCCTCTTCGGCTCACACCGACCGAGCCCAAGCACGCAGAGAATACTATTTCAGTTGGAGACGATAAATTATTTCATCGTTTCAAATTTCTTTTGTTCCATTTTGAATTCTTTGTATAATCATTTGTAATTTGATATTATATAAATTCATAAACAGTGATCGCACAAGAATGATTACAGTTTGTATATTGTTGACAACTTCTGTGTTGGAGCAGTAAGATATTTGGTTTTAGGCCCAGAGGTTACGAGTCAGGGCAAGAAATTTGTGTAAACTTTTGATAAATATATTAAAAAAATATATATGTATTATACATATACACATATATATAAATATATTTTTTTTTAAAGAAAGACAAACATTCCTGGATTTTGAATAACCTGACAATATTTGAAAATCTCCTACTACCATCACAGTAAGCGGAAGAAGTTGCTTGTGTCGTGATGGAGGACTTAGTCAGCTGAGGAATTGAACTTACAACGCCTGGGTGGGATCCAGACCTGATGCCAACTCAGTCACCGACCGGTCTTAATATATGTAGGTATATATAATATAAGTGTCAGAGAAATTCTGTTGAAAATTAATCGATTTCACGTTCTCTCGGAGAGGGGACACACAAATATAAACCCTTTTTTGAAAAAAAAGTCTGTTCCTCAGAACTAGGAATATGTAATCCAGTGTTTAGTGATTACTAACTATCATTATTTTTATTCCTAGATTCCCTAGTACCGACTTCATGCATCTCACAAAGGTATATAACAATTATACTGCATCATGGAGCTTATTACCAGAAAAAGAATATTTATCTTACTTGCCCGTACCGTGTCTTACTCAATTCTATTGTCATCCTGTTTTAAATTACATCAAATATAACTTTACGATTTCTATGTCCGAGTACACACTCCCTATGCTGTTTTCTTTAGTTAGCTGTTTTTACATCAGGTTATCCATCTTGTTAATATTATTTATTATGCCAATGGGAAAACGGACAGAATGCGAATAATACATCAATTTAATAATCTTTCTTTCAGTTTTATTTTCAATTCACCACAGAGGACGAATAGTAACTATTATAAACGGCATGGAAGGAGGTTCTGCCCCAGGTTTTTCTAGAAATACAATTAACATTTTTAAAAATATTAAAAACTAAATTTCTAAACCGTTAATGCATATAATCAACACAAGTTTCCAATGCGCAGTATTTCCATCTTATTACAAACAAACTACCGTAACTCCAATATTTAAGTCTGGTAATCCCGAAGAAGTTAATAATTACCGTCCCATTTCAGTAATCTCAAATATTGCAAAAGTTTTTGAAAAACTGTAAAAAAAAGATTTTACCAGTTTATAAAATGTAATAGTATAATTAACGAAAATCAATTCGGATTTATGGAAAGTAGAAGCACACAGGATACAATTGCAAAATTAACTAGCCTTATTCACACTTCATTAGATAAATCATTAAAATGCCTTGGAGTTTTTATAGATCTCAAAAAAGTGTTTGATAGCATATCTCATGACAACCTTATAAACAAATTAAGCAACATTGGAATAAATAGTACAGCTCTGGAATGGATAAAAAACTATCTTTTCAAACGTCTTCAAGCGGTAAAAATAAATTATGTACTTAGTCAGCCAAAAACAAGTAATTTCGGCATACCTCAAGGTACAGTACTGGGACCTCTACTTTTTATCGTCTAGGTAAATGACATATTCATGCAAAAGCTAAACGGAAAAATAATATCTTATGCTGATGACGCTGTCATAATAATTGAAGGTACTGACTGGAATACTATTAACAAGCTAGCAAATACTGATACAAATATATTGAAAAACTGGTTCGATAATAATCTCTTCTCCCTTAACACTGAAAAAAGAAAATTTATTCCTTTCTCTATCAATAAATTTAAATCAAAACCAGAAATAAGAATTATAATACACCAAAATAAATGCAACAGAATCAATTGTATTCAAGCATGTTCTATACTTAGTTTAACTTCCAAAATTAAATACCTTGGTGTATATATATATATAGCAGCATTTTAAATGGAAAACACATATTTGTGAAGTTGTTAAACGAATTAGAAAATATATATATATATAGAAATATTCTTAGACTAGAAAACCTAAAAAGAGTGTATTATGCAATTGTTCAGTCTATTTTACAATATGGAATTGATGGCTGGGGGGGAACATATGATAATATTTTAAATCCACTTAAAATAATTCAAAGATTGGTAATAAAGGTAATTAAAAAAAAACATCAACATTTTTACAATATTCAATGTACTTACAGTAGATTAAATGTATAAAAAAATATGCAATTATTCAAATTTTTAAAGAAAAAACATTAAATAAATTACAATTTTATATATCCGCAAGATATCAGCATAACATTAAAATCCCACAATTCAACACTAAGCATATGCAAAGCAGCTACCTCTATCTAGGAATAACTTTTTTATTAACAATCCTCCTTCTAATCTTAAAATTATAGAAAATATCCATGAATTCCATTATAAATTAAAAAATTACCTCATACTACTGTAAAATTCTTTAATTTTATTTATTTATTATTAGATTATTATGTCTTTTTATTTTTTCCACAAACCTTGCTTTTCTTTTCTTTTCTTTAATACTATTACTATTGATAAATTACTAAATTTACATAACTAAGTCATATTTTCCTGTTATTATACAACAATGTTTTAAGTTATGATCTAATTATTTAAGCGATAATACCTCACCAAACACAAGAACCTTATTTCTTTATGGTGAGGAACAGCAATATTATATTTTTTTGTTACAATATATGAATCATGTTTTATTTATATACTTGCTGTAAAAAAAAATAATCATATTAAATAAATAATAAAAAAAACATTTAAAACATGTATTTTGAGTAGAATTAAATCCTTTAGACATTTATGGGTAAACATTAAACTTGCGCATAAATATAGAATAGCTTACACATTCATTAGATGTACATTTGGCAAGATATTTGGCCAAATATCAAGTTGAGTAATATGTAAATACACACAATTTAAATGTTCAAAGGAATATTATATAATATAATGCTCTTCAGAATTATTCAAAAAGTTGTATGATAAATATTGTATACAATCTCCACAAAAGCGTTTCTTACAGACAACACAGAGATGCATTTTTTTTGATATTTTGAAGCTTTTTTTGGTATTTTTGGGAATTTACTAACCTAATGATACTATTTTTTGTGATAGACAGATAGTTGTAAACAGTTTTGTGCAACAGTTTTTTGTTAATAAATATTATTGTAGGAAAGTATACGGTAGGAACATAAAGTTTTCAAATGGGTAGATAATCAAAAACAAGTCAGTTTGCTTAGTACATATTAGATAATTCACACTTTTGTGTATCTTCATACATAGGTAGGTAGAACATACATATAGGTAGAGCTTAATATCTAGATCAATCATGAAGAAAACCAGTGAATTCTACTACCAGTTTTCATGTTGTGAATGAATATGTGTAATTGATTAAATATGTTAATATACCGTGAGAATTAAATATTTAATTAGGACATGTCTGTATTCCTTTCAACTTTTTAATTCTCCAAATCCATCTAGCCCTATAAGGGTCTAACATTATCAGAATTAAGGTAGGAATCTCTTGTACACATTGTTGGTGAGGCAAAACATAATAAAACTGGGGTGTTCACAAGCGAGTTGTCACCCGGCTGTTTTGCATGCTTAAGTATTCCACCATTCAAAATCATTGATTTGATTCCATGGTGCAAGCGGGAAACTGGTGAATCTATATTACATTTAGAGTCAATTTTGTGGTATAACTTTTTTGAGTTGAGCTTTCGTTTTTTAATAAAACATAATGTGCAATTTCGAGACGAACTGAGGTTCTAATATTTTCCCTTCCACACAATTTTATGCAAATGATCTGACAGTCTACATTCAATTCATTAAAAAGGTTACCCTATATATAGGTGTTTATTTAGAGGTTTGGTTTTTAAACACCTGTGAACTGGCCTCCACGATCGTGTGATCTCACACCATTAGATTACTTTCTTTGGGGGTATGTGAAGTCACTCTATGCTGATAAACCAGAGACGTTGGACCATTTGGAAGTCAACATTTGCCGTGTTATTGCCGATATACGACCCCAGTTGCTCGATAAAGTTATCGAAAATTGGACTTCACGATTGCGCTTCATTCGAGCTAGCCGTGGCACTCATATGCCTGAAATCATATTTAGACAATAATGACATAAAATTATCTATTAAATAAAGCCAATATCATATACATTAACATTATTTTAATGTGTTTTTTTTTCCTTATGAATGTGTATACCTCTAAAAAAAACACCCTTTACAAATAGGTATTCAAACAATACCCAAAGGTTAAGCCATACACTTGAATCAATCAATCGAATCTTACCTTTGAAACGGAGTAACATAATATAATGAACACATATAATTACATAGGTAGCTATGAAAACATAGAATAACTTAATAGGTCGGTACCTAAATATAATTCTCCACGTAATAGGTTAAATTTTGAAATATTCATAGTATTTTAACGTATATATTTCAGTTGTGAATATACTAATCAAAAAATATAACATACCGATAGGCATGTAATATTTAAGTCTTACTCTTTTGAAATCAAAATTTGATTAAAATTCTGGAATGGTGTTACGTCTAATAAATGTATTATTCCTTGAATATTGATGTCACGTTGACAATGATTGGAATATATATGGATTATTTATTAAGATGTTAAATATCAGTTGATACATGAATAAATATGTGACAATCGTGGAGTTGAAGTCTAGCAGGGTGTTGAAGTCTATCAGGGAGTAAGTCAATCGGGGAGAAAGTCAATCAGGGAGTAAGTCAATCAGGGAGAAAGTCAATCAGGGAAAAAGTCAATCAGGGAGTAAGTCAATCAGGGAGAAAGTCAATCAGGGAGAAAGTCAATCAGGGAGATAATGTCAATGAACCGAGTTGGCGGCCCCACATTAGGTTGTATCACACGAGCATACATTTCTTTTGTAAGAGCTGCTGGCAGTCAGGAGTGGAGGGGGGCGGTGAGGGGGTCATACAGAACCCCCAGCGTGGCCTCCTCAGGTGGGATCACCTCGAGCCCGAAGATCTGGTTTAGTGCGATCTCGATGTTGCCAGATTGGTTTACTGCTTCCTGATGCTGCTGGTGCTGTAGTAGGGACTTGAAGTAGGATATGCCAATCGCTTCCTGACTGCTCTTACGTCGTTCCACTGTAGAGGAGAGACCTTGACGAAACGAGTCAGAGCGGCGCAGATGGAGGTCGTCGATGATGTGGAGTGAGTTGGACCGTCCAGGGAAACTGCTGGCTGCAGTTGGGTTGTCAGGCAGGGAAAGAGAATTGGCTTTAGCTGGAAGAGGTTATGGAGACCCATAGCCGAATCCCATTCCGATACCCATTCCAGATCCCATTCCCATTCCTGAACCCATTCCCATACCCATTCCCATACCAGATCCCATCCCTGCGCCCATTCCACCGCCCATGCTGGATCCCATTCTAGCTCCCATACCTCCGGCCATACAGGTACCGAGCCCAGCTCCTAGACCCGAGCCCCGCCGGCTTCCTCCCATACCACTAGCGGAACAGAAGCTGATATTTGATTTGTGACGGCTGTTGTGTCTTTCAAACGTTTTGTGGGCTGAGAATGGTGCAGGTCGAACTAGATATCTGTTGAAACAAAAGAGAGACCATTGTAAAATACATAGGCATAGAACAATTTATATTTTAAAAGAAATCCTTATGGGTCATAGATTAACGTACATGATATCGCCCTCTTCCAACTTTAAGTCACAGCTGGGGTTGATGATGACATAGGACAGGCTGTTTCTCTTCTCGCTGACATCACCATAGTCGATTGTAGGCAGGTTCAGTGATTCCATCCGGGACCTCACTGGGTTGGCAATCTCAGCTCGCTCAATTTGCTGTGCATGGTTGTCCTTTGCTTCATCGACTAGACCCACTGTGTACTGCTCCCGCAAAACACAAAACAGACTTAGTGACAGAAGGATATTTTCTAGAAGGCGTCAGATCTCAAAAACAGGTATTTTATATGCATCTATTAACTAAACTACGTAGTTGTTCGGTGCTAAATATAAAAATACCCCTTTGAGAAATAACACCTTTCTCACAATATGAACCACATTTAAAGCAGGACGAATTTTGATATTCGTTTTTGATTCTCCCAAAAAACAAAACACATGTGTGAACATTAATGACATGATGGTGAAAATCGCGAATATATTTCTTTTTGATTTAAAACATGTATTCAAATAAAATAGCGGACAATCTGTATTACCCCTTGTAATACTATCGAAAGTTATTTGCTTCTTCTAAATAATCATAAAATTCATAATCCCCATTCATAAAACAGGTTCAAAAAGTAATGTTGAGAATTACCGCCCAATCTCAATACTCTCCGTATTTAGTAAACTTTTTGAACGCATTATCTACGATCAAATCTATACAACCATTGTTTGTAACATACAAAACCAACAACATGGATTTCTACGAAAAAGATCGGTACTAACAAATTTAGTAAACTGTACGGAATATCTAACGAGCAATATGGAGAGTAGAAATCAAGTCGATGTAATCTACACAGATTACTCTAAGGCTTTCGATCAGGTTAACCATTCCATTCTTATTAAAAAATTATATCAAATAGGCATTCACGGTGACTTACTTCGGTGGCTCACTTCATATCTCCAGAGCAGACTTTAATGTGTATCAATGGAGGGAACTAAGTCTAGCTTTTTTATCGTGCCCCCCGGTATACCTCAAGGTTCTCACCTAGGGCCACTATTATTTAATGTTTATATTTATGATATCCACAAATGTTTTTTTACATGCCAATTATCTAGCATACCCAGATGATAAAAAAATATATTTAGTTGTCAAATCAATCAATGACTGCATCAAACTTCAAGATCACCTCAATCGTCTTTTTGGGTACTGCAAAATAAACAAATTAGTTATTAATATTGTAACAAATTATCATTCACACGTAACAAAACGAAAATTCATTTTAATTACACTTTAAACGAAACACATATCACAGAAGTAGAATCAATTCGAGACCTTGGGGTAATACTGGATGTGAAACTAAATTTTATTAAACAATCTAAAGAGGTTATCACTAAAGCCAATAAAATGCTTGGATTCATAATTCGTATTACAAATCCTTTTCGTAACATAAAGACTCTATACTCCCTTCACAAGGCGTATATCTGCCCTCACTTAGAATATTGCAATACCAAGACCATATTGAAAGAATCGAAAGCATTCAACGTAAATTCTTTAAGCATATAAATTATAAATTTAACTTACACTTTGCAAATAATACCGAATCCTTAAAATTCCATAACTTTATCACCCTTCAAACGCGACGCTTAATATTTGATCAAACCTTGTTATTTAAAATTATTAATAATAGCCTGGACTCGCCAGAACTCATTAACTTTATAAACTTTCACATACCATCAAGACCAACCCGACAAACCGATTTTTTTTATTTGCCTGCTTGCAGGACCAATCTCAGGATAAATTTTCCAATTCCCCATATTTGTGCGTAATATAACGCACATTTTCACAATATCAACATTCTTCATAATACCCTTTCAAAATATCAAACCGCAATAATACGTACGACCACAAATTGTGATGCATGCCTATAAAATGTATCGAGAGCATCTCCTGTCCCGATCCTATCTTCCTCTTCCTCTCCTCCTTTAATTCTTAGATTGTTTTTTGTAATAAAACATATTTACTTAACCACTTTTAGCATAAGAAACTTTGTTGAAACCTTTTCTAAAACTTCCTATGTATATAAATCTGTATTAAAAGCTGTTTGTTTCTTACAAATAAATAAATAAATAAATGTAATAAGAAATTTGTGTGGGGGACTTTCCCCTTTTTATTAATATACTTGTTATCTCTCAAGTTTGTACAAATAAGTATTTAAGTTTGTAGAAGAATTAAATAAAGCCAGTCAGCCAAGATTGGTATGATAATATCAAAAATGCGGGATTCAAGCATAATACTAAAAGGTGGAAGAAACAGTGGGACATGAGAATGAGAACGCTACGATTATGTGAGAATACGAGAAACTAAGTTGAAGAATAGTGATGCCTAATGAAATGCGAACTCATTGATTAATGGCTAACCTTTGTAATTGTAGAAGTTGTGTGCAAAATTTACTTAGTGATTGATGATGGCTCGGAAACAGTTGTCTATTTCCATTGAGTGTGTTAACACCATAGTATGAATAGATTAGAATAGAAATCCCAGGGTTAAGGTTTGACCAAATTTTAATTTAAATATGATAGCGAATGTGTTAGGGGGGCATATCTCGAAAGACACCGTTTTCAATTTAATTTGTACATACACTATATCTATCCACAAAAGTATATAGAAAATTCAAGAGAAACCAAATCGACATTTCAACTGTGATAATGATATGTTAATTTTTGTAAGTTATTGTAAACTTTATAAACTAACAAAATTTGTTATGCAAAAATTGTTAGTTTAAAAAAAAGAGAAATTTTCGTTTTTCGAGGAAACATTCTACTAATAGTAAACTTATTGAGAGATACACGTAGGTGACAATTTTTAGGTTTGCAGTTTTAACTGCAACTTCAGCAGTAAGAAAACTGTAAATATTCATAATTTGTCGGATCTCTTCGGCGTGCAAAAGAGCTGTCAGTTTGAATGTTCTGAACGAATCGTTTTAAAAACCTCCAGTCATTTGAACATTGGGAGAATTGTAAAAAGCAATAATTTATTGGTTACATGTTACACCTATACAAATAACTTATACCGAATTAGAAAAAAAAGAATATCACGAAACACTCGAATGAGTTATCAATAGCCAGGAGTGCAAAAGGTGTAGAGGGTATTTGTTCGGGGTGTTTTCCCTTACCGCAGTCTTGTCGTTATTAGAGCAACCGCCCAGGCAACTGGTGGGCGCCGGCGGCGGGCGGTAGGTTACCCCAGTACTAGCACCGTCGGCTCCTTCTTCAACATGCTGTTTGCATACAAAAAATTCAGAAAAGAAACCTCTTAAGGCCTTTGGCTTGACCCAAATATGCGTAGGAACAAAAATATTGGCTTTGTCATGCCGTGTATCAAAAATATCGCGATTGCAAAACGTAATGAGGAATATAACGATAAAGTTTTTGCTTTTAAGTAAAAGAAGTATCATGATGAGAGGTCCAAGCGATTGAGTTGAAATTGAAAGAAATATATACAAAAGAAGGTAGAAAAAAGATAAAATATTGAATATTAGAAAACAGTTGCTGCGTATTGAAAATAAGACAATTACAAGGTAATGAAAATTACACATAATTACGTAATAATAATTATGTAATATATAAAATGAATGTAATTCAAAATGAAGATGGGTAACAACAATTATTATTTAATAATAAGTTAGTTTCCATTAAACCTATTTTAGTTACATGCTACAAAAGCTAACTACAAACACCAAGCACGTAACTATCTACTAAACTGTGTTTTCTACACGTCGATAGCAACAAGTATGTAATAATATGGGGATAAAATCCTTGAAATTAAAGAAAAAAATTTTCACAAAAAAAACCATGTACATATACGGAGGTATGTTTATCCTTTAGTGACGTAACATATCAAAATCATCAAATGGCTAAAACTATTGGAGTCTCAATCAACTTCATTGGAAAAATGTTGACTTTTTGGGAGATGGGAGCAAGTATGCCTATCAGTAAACTGTCTTCAAACAAGTACCTATGTAAAAATTATTTTAATTACATAACTTAATGTATATACCGGTAATAAATAATTATACCAGGAGCGCAATTCCCGTTCTTTTTAAGGAAGATTCCTTATCCTTTTCCTTAAGCTTAAAAGGTGACAGCTGTCATTAAGCGAATGATATTCATTAAAAATTTCAATATTTGCATAGTTTTAGCAAGAGAAAAACCCAATATTAACCAAGTTACAAATTATGTTATTATTTACTTTAAATATAATTAGTTAGTAAACATTATTAAACCTTATATAGATGTTGACATTTTCGACAATTCACGGTAGGCGCAGCATAGAGGAGAGTCGTCGGCAGTGGACTCACTCCGAGTTCGCAAATCCAGATTCACTTGTTCCGAACTCATACTCAAGGAATGGCAAAGGTTTTGGATTGGAGTCAGAAATGAAAAGCATCCCTTTTGAATAGTTCAATATGAACGATTTTTGCTTCTGGAACGGGGGCCTATGCGAACCGAAAGGAACAAAGACTGAGTCCTAGGAATCGAGTCCGTGTGGCTAAACTCAGAATTGAAACCGACTTCATAAAATAAGTGGAATGACCCACCTTTTCGGTTAGATCGAATAGATTAACCATGATGATTACAAAACGTAATTGTTCGTTAAAAGGCTTATTTATGCTATTTAAAAATAAAATAATAATGTATTAAAATGCATTATAATATAATGTAATTGTTTTTAAAAGTTTTAGTTCAAAATCTTGTGTAACTGGAAGATATTTCATCAATATGTGTTTTCAAATAATCTCTTAACAATCTATTTAGGATCTTTTTACTATATCTCACCGCAATTCCGCAGTTAATCAAGAAGTCTTTAAGCCTAAGGAAAAAAAGATAAGAAATCTTCCTTAAAAAGAATGGGAATAGGCCTGAATGTATAATCTAACCTTTCTATTAAAAATGGAATATGATTTAATTTTTATCTTGTCATGTTTCTGGGTTATAAGCAAATTTAAAAAATAAATAAAGGAATAAGCAGAAAAAAAAAAGTTACCTATTTTTCTAAAGTATTAAACTGAGCCACACCGTCCTCGTGTGGCAGAACGGACAAACGCATCAGAATGTTGGATGTACCTGAGAAATATGAAACTTTCAGATAAGCACCTACAACCTATGCATAAATAATATGTACCTTGTACCGATAGCTGTGGGAAAGGAATTTATGAACTCATTATCTGTTGCACTGGGATTAAATTCTTCAGGAACAAACCATTTTCAGAATATTTATTGAAAATTATAATGAAAAACGGGTTACTAACTAACTAACTAACTAACCATCACGCCGTTTTCCCGCAGGGGTAGGCAGAGAGGACAGACCGCCAAACAACTCGATCTTGGCATACACTTCTTGCTTCATTCACATTCATACAACGCCTCATACATTCTCTTCTGTTGTTCCGACTTCTGACATGGCCCGACTCGAGTATTTGATTCACTTGATCGTGCCATGTCTTCCTCGGGCGTCCCTGGCCTCTTCTTCCATTCACATTCGCGTCATATATTCTCCTTACACTCCTTTCTTCGTTCATTCGCTCTACATGCCCAAAACATCTAAGCGTCCCTTTCTTAATCTTGCTCACTACGCTTACATCAGCCTTGCATTCTTTACGAATCTCAACATTTTTCACTCAATCATACATGGTTTTACCACACATTCGTCTCAGAGATCTCATTTGTACAGCATTCTGTCTACTTTCATCCTTCCTCTGCCAGTTCCATGCCTCACTGCCATACATCAAGGTTGGTATCAGCACTCCATTGTAGACTGCTAGCTTCGCTTCCTTGGACAACTTTTTGTTTGCGCCAACCGCGTTCAGTCCTCCGTTAATGGAGTTTCCTGCATTCACCCTTCTTTCAATATCCCTATCAGTCTTTCCATCTCTCGTAAACATACTTCCCAAATACACAAACTCATCGACCTGCTCCAAGTATTCGTTATTCACAACTATATTGCACACTGTTTTCGTACTCTCTCTTTCAAACACCATGACTTTGGACTTATTTACATTCATCATTAGCTCATTCATCATACATACTTCGTTCATCCTAGATACGAGGGACTGTAGATCTTCCATACTGTTAGCAATCAGCACCGCATCATCAGCATACAATAGACAACATACTTGCAGACTACTCATTTTCGCGCCCAGGCCCATCTCTTTCAATTCTTGCATACAATTATCCATGTATAGATTGAATAACCACGGTGACAATACGCAGCCTTGCTTAACACCTTTTGTGATGTCAAACCACCCTGTAAAATCACCGTTTGCCCTAATGCTACTAATTTCATCTTGAGATTTTTGATCTATCTTAAATATGTCGTGTTTTATTAATATTTATAGAAATGTCACTTACGTCAATTTATTCTAAACACTCTTTACATTGGCGCGCTCTTTCTATCTTTCGAATGATCATATCTGCCTTTCAACATTGGTCGGGATTAGGAGTCCTTGCTATATAGACCTGTCGCTGGTTTGGCACCGAAAATTACGTCATTTCTGAGAATTTGTTTTACGCGTTAGAAAAATATATATATAAGTTAAATAATATTATTTTTCAAATATGGGAAATAAACAAAAAAACTCTCGTATTTCTAAAAAAAATTTTACTTGTTGAAAATAGATTATAAATTTATTTTAATTTTTATTTATTTATCTAGTAAAAATTATGTTATAATTTATTTATTATATTTGTATTTCAGAAATCGTGTTTTGGCAGATAATATACCTAATGCATTCGAAAATGGAATTGCCCAGTAAGATTTTTTGTTTTACGCACGATTTTATTGTTTATTGTGTGATTTTTAAGTTTCCATCAGCATAATATTTTGTTAATTATCACTTTTTATGTAAAAAAAGAATGCCGCATTGGGATTCGAATCAACATCTCCCCAACGACAATCAGAGACACTACCACAAAGCTACACAATATGAATGACTCGGTGACATAACATTATGCTTTTATCGTTTACTGCAAATTTGTTTTACAACGTTCTCGGTAGGTACCTAACCTAGCCATATTTGTCGCTGGCCTGTTCGAATTTTGAAATCTGTGTTGGTTACTTCGGCACCCGTGCACATTCGAGAAACACATCAAACGCGAACCCAACGTACACGGTACATTACACATGTACATGTACAAGGTTGACATTGTCACATGAGAACGGGTCCCTTTTACGACTCGTTCATGTGTTCAACAGCTTGGCTGAAATTATTCCGTCAGGGCCTCCTGCGTGGATTAATGTACCTACATAAAAAACCCGAGTTCATGACAAGTTCGTTAAATTATGTCGAACTCATGTTATACCGCAATGGTACTAGATCAAATTTACAGATCTCCCATATAACAATGAAAAGGAGGCCATCTTGGAATCGGACATTAATGATACTAATGCGAATGAATAATATTCAAATGTTTTTAACATATTTGACTTTATTAAAATTTTGTATGTTAAGGTTTTGGAACTTTTTATTTAATCCAAATATTGTTACATTTTATAAAATACTTTATTAATAGATGTCGTATTTCTTTTGATTTGTTAGTGATACACATTTTTTACTTTTATCAAAAAATCTTTGATTTCGATTTTATCACAAGTAAAATTATTAAATTCATCTCATTATTCGCAATAAAACGTAGAAAACACATATTTCAATTCTAATAAGTCAATTCTTTAAGCCTACCGACTGGTTTTGAAGGTAATTATCCTCAAAAATATTGAATGCACTTAATAGTGCAAATAGAACAAATTTGTCCTTACATATTATATTATTTTTACATCCATAGTTGTAAATTTATAATGGAAATCACAAATATTTTCAAAATTCACAATGGTAATTGAGAACCGTCTTCAAAAACCGCTCTTCGTTCACACGTAAGAAGTTTTTTTTTTGCTGCTTTTGAGATGCATCGATTTCTTCAATGAACTAACTAACTAACTAACCATCACGCCGTTTCCCCGCAGGGGTAGGCAGAGAGGACGGACCGCCAAACAACTCGATCTTGGCATACACATCTTGCTTCATTCACATTCATACATCGTCTTATACATTCTCTTCTATTATTCCGACTTCTGACATGGCCCAATGAAATCTTAACAAAACTCGTATATCAAAAATTTTCAATTGGGATCAACCAAATTTTGCTTCACGATCGACCAGTTGTGAACCCTAAGGGGAATGACGCCAAGAGCTGCTTGAATTTTGGCACCTTTTGAAACCTAAAACAAATATAAGTAATACTTTTGCTATTTTCTATGTGGATACAATACATTACCTTGTAGATTTTACCAGTGGTCACGTTTTGCAAGCTGTATGTAAACACCTTCTACTCAATTACCTAACATTAACATGAAAGTATATTAGTACTACCTATTGTTCCGTTGCCACAATAGGTACCTATTTATAAACAATGTAACATATATGGGAGCTGGGCTTATGAAAGAACACTAAAACGGGTGAGTACTATTTATAGTTAATAGGTGATTAGTTTTACAAATACGGGGCCTCAGCAGCGCGCCACCCGAAATGGACTACTCCAATTATTCCTGTGTTGACAAATTAAGAAAACACTTTTTTTTTTTTTTGTAGACTCGCTGCCATGAATCAGCTTGCCAACGGGCAGTGGCCGGAAGGCAGGCACACAATGGTTGTTTAAACGGAAGCCCGTGCAGGTAGTGACAAAAAAAATTATTCTTCAATGCATGATTTTTAATAAGCATAATCCGCTTACTTGTAATCACTGAGAAAAATTTTACACGGCTTATAAGGTTAGTTTATAGTGAAAAACTTTACTTATTACAATGTCGTAGGTATGGTAAAAACAGCCTTAAGCCGAGGTTAAGGCCAGCTTAACTATACCAATGCTGAACCCGCATGTAAGAATCAAATAAGTAAGACGGTTTAGGTTTGAACAAAATCAATATTTTGTTAATGCAATACATATATGTAAGCACATATAAACTTATTTAGAACAATATTTCTACATATAAATGTGTAAAAAGATCCAAAACTCCTATGGCAATGCTGCGTTACATGACAGCCACACAAAGGTATTTTTTTGTATGTTCAGAGGAAGGTTAAGAGGAACGGCTACGCGGCCTGTTTCATACAAAACTTAATTTTTGATTTCAGGTCAAAATACTCACCTAAAAATAATGATGTGTTTTTTTTTAAATTAAAGGTTTAGTAAATATTTAGAACTTATGAGAAGTATTTTATTTATTTGTGTTTTACATTATGAAATATAGGCAACTAAAAGAATTGATTTTTCACAATTTTAGAGGCATCTTTAACAATTATATGGGGCTTAAAACGGTGATTAAAATTTTTTTTTTTACTTCATCTGCTTTGAAAATATAATGAAACATAAAATAAAAAAAATATTAAAATAAGCATTACGGTGGATTTTAAATTAAATTAAAAACGACGAATTTACATTGGAATACAAATTTGCCGTACATAATTCAAAACTTCTACATGAAAAAACCTTTTTTTTTTCAAATATTTTGTTTTTATATTTTTATTTACGTAATCATATTTCCATAGCAAATACGATATTTTTTTCAAAAAATAAAATAAAACCCGCAAATAATTTTCTAAGTTGCCTCTAAAATTATGAAAATTGATTTTTTTTCATGGCATATACTTCATAAGTTAAAACAAAAATAAATAAAATACTTATCATGTGTATTAGATATTTATTAAATCTGAATTGTTTCTGAACACAATGGGTGTTTTGGCCTCAAATCCAAAATTAAGTTATGTATGAAACAGGCAGCGCAGCCGTTCCTCTTGGTATTTTTCACAAATATTAACATTTATAACTACTGAATCCACCGATGGATCAATAAGATTTAACAATTTTTATTATCTGAAGTGTGGTAAGCATTAATAAAACACTTTATTTTTTTAAACTATTTATTTCAGACAGAAAGCTACATATGTATTTTCAGTGAAGAATGACAGTAGTTCCTAAGTTCCAGCTGTGAAATAAATAATAACATTATTATTGCGAAATAATTTTATCAAAATAAACCAATAAGCATGATGACAATAAGAAATTTTAGTATCTTTTAAAAAAAATTTTTAGTAACAATCAATAAAAATACGTAAATATATAAAAAAAGGGCAGATACTTTTATAGAATATATTTTAATGTTATTTGAACATAGGAGAGAGTTGTGATTTCCCCCAATAAAATAAAGTGTCAGTTAAGACAACTTTAAATTATTAATAGTTCTTAACAAAACTCAGTAGTTTCTCATTAAAAAAAACAATCATCATTTAATTCATCATGATTACTTGGGTTATTTCGAATGGGAAAAATGATTTTTTTGTAAAAACAATTTTTAAGGAGTTAATTTCACAAATGGTATGAACGATTGTGAAAATTTACATGAATTATTCTTATTTTTCTGTAGTGATCAAAAATTCAAACAGAAGAAATTTAGGTAAATATCCAGAGGGCTGTTTCAGTTTTAAGTTATTTTTTAAAACCCAAACTAAGAACCTAAAAACCAATAATACATATAATAAAATATATTAATTACATAAAAAATAGGTTTTTATGTTCTTAGTAACTAAAAAAAGGATAAAACTTTAACACATGAGTTACGGCGATGTTTGTTAAAAAAACTATCACTTGTGGCGGGCGGGATTAGATCGCAGTCCCGCTACCGGATGTATGTCAGAAGACTTCAAACTGTGAAGCTTGTATCAATAAAATAAAAACTATTATCAAATTATTTATAAAAAAATATTTATATTAAGTCCAGAAATCATAATAGTATAAAAAAATGTCAAATACACTTGATATAATATTATGTAATAACACAGTTTAACAAGCGCTGAAATAGCAAGAGCTGCGAATAAAAAATGATATTGGGGCTTCCCCACTTGAGTCTATTGCGTCATAAGTATCAGCTAATGACAAAAGTAAATGCCAGTGATCTTCGTATTTTATTTTATTTAATTTTTGACAAGAAAAAAAAATACCGTCTGTTTAAAATTAATTTCCAATTCTTCCTTGAAAATAATGATGACTTTTAGCAAAGTTTTGAACCAGTGAAGAGTCCATAATTATGTATGTATTATAGTTTCACCTATCCGCTACACCGCAAAGCCAATATTACAGAAGAAATTACAAGTTTAAAACGTGTTTTTTGTACATAAAGTTGAAGGTCACGGAAATGCACAAAAATGTGCGCCCCACCGCAATGCAAGGTTTCTGAAACGCACAAATATGTGCACACCGTAACCAATGTGTTAAAATGAATTAAAATGCATCATTTTTCTTCTCCGATGACTGAAATAATTTTTCATTGTAATGAAAGCGATAGTGTTTTTTTTTTTTAATAATTTGTGCATATTAAGAATATGGCACACCTCTGGATATTTGCTGAAATTTATTATTTGTGTAAGTATTTAAATAAATAAAAATATAACAATTATTTTCAGTTTTTGTGACAAAAAAAAAAGTTCAGTTCAAGTAAATAAAGAGTTCTGATTCCCTTCTTTCAAATATGCTTTAGACATTCAGGGTGTCTGGGTGTAAAGTGCAGTAACGTCGGGAGGTGATTGTACATGATGGTAGAAGCAAAAAAGATATAAGTATAATTTTTTTCTAAATTCCATTATAGTTTTTCCAATACAAAATATTTTTCCATAGAAGATTTTTTCCATACAAACAATTCAACTCTTTATCCTGAAAAGTGCCTCTAAACTATTAAATTTCCAAAAAAATGTATGTCTTTTTTACTTGCACTATCCTGTATCACTTCCGAAGTTACTTCACTTTTCTCCAGGACAGCTTGTATTATTACCCTAAGTAACCTCATTGGAGAATCGAAAACACTCTTATCAAAAATTTGCAGTTTCAACAACAATTAAAATCTACATGTTATAACAAAACTTTTTGAAAACAATTCGTTTTTTTAGGTTTATCGTACTTTCGCTAGTTCTGTCTTAATTATCATCACACTGAGTAGTTTATGCTTCAAAGTACAATAAAAAAAGCTTTTCTTAAAAATAAATTAATAACGTATTTCAATTAGTGTGACTTTTGGCAAACAAAGATAGATGACTTAAAGAAATGAAGTAAACATGAAACTTTTCAATGATTTAAAAAACCATGTGGAAGCAATTAATAATTGTAGGTCGAATTATAATAGCAATAGCTGGTATTTTTGTACATTTCATATTATATACGTGTGTACGTAACACATGCTTCAAGACCAAAAGCCAATTCAAATAACTTTATAGAATTCAGCGGTGTCATGGAGATTTTATCATAATATAGGGATTAAGTATTGTTCCCCATTTTCAAACGGTTAGTATTATTATTCTGAAGATAGTACCGGTTATATTTTACACAGAAACTCTAGCTAACTCAGCTTTTTTTTTTTGCAAATGAGTGTCGTTTTTAAGTTGATAACAAAGAATAATTCCATCCAATGGAAAAAAAGTACCAACAACCCGATTCTCAAAACTATTGAATTTATTATATGGGTAAGTTTATATTAATAAATAAAAGTATTATGAATCGCCAAAGGTTAAGTTAATAAATAAATAAATAGATGTCAAGATGTGAGCAATTACAACTATTGCTAATAAAATTCGACCATATATGTAAAGCAGCTGCATGCCATAAACATTTTTTAAAAGAAACCATTTTTGAGAACAATAAATAATGGTTGCATCATTGAGAAATATTGAAATCACTGCACTTTGAAAAATAATTTTAAAAAAGAGGAATGTATTTTAAAGTTTTCAGGAAAATTGTTTAAGTTTACAGCATGAAACTGACAGATTGACTATCATAATCACAGAAATGTAAAGTCATTGGCATAATAATAAATATTAATCCGGTCAGTGGCTGAGTTGGCATCACGTTTGTGTCTCACCCAGGCATCGCGAGTTCAATTCCTTGGCTGGCTAAGTCCTCCATTACGACACAAGCAACATCTTCCGCTTACTGTGATGGTAATAGGAGATTTTCAAATATTGTCAGGTTATTCGTAACCAGGGAATATCTGTCTTACTTTAAAAAAAAATAATAATAATAACCATCCCCGATGGACTCTGTGATTACTAGATATCGGATTATGTGCACTAATGTGGTGAAAAATAAATGCAAATATGCACTATCAAAAGTGCTAAAATATATACGAGTACATGCAATCACCAATTCATAGGGGGGACGATGTCAGAGAAATTCTGTTGAAAATTAATCGATTTCATGTTCTCTCGGAGAGGGGACACACAAATATAAACCCTTTTTTGAAAATATAGGAATATGTAATCCAGTGTCTAGTGATTACTAACTAGCATTATTTTTATTCCTAGATTCCCTAGTACCGACTTCATGCATCTCACATTGGAATATAACAATTATACTGCATCATGGAGCTCATTACCAGAAAAAGAAAATTTATCTCACTTGCCCGTACCGTGTCTTACTCAATTCTATTGTCATCTTGTTTTAAATTAGATCAAATATAACTTTACGATTTCTATTGCAATATGTCCGAGTACATACTCCCTCTGCTGTTTTCTTTAGTTAGCTGTTTTTACATCAGGCTATGCATCTTGTTAATATTATTTATTATGCCAATGGGAAAACGGACAGAATGCGAATAATACATCAATTTACTAATCTTTTTTTTTCGGTTTTTTTTTTTACATATATTGTGATAACATTTAAAACATGTATTTTGAGTAGAATTAAATCCTTTAGACATTTATGGGTAAACATTAAACTTGCGCATAAATATAGAATAGCTTACACATTCATTAGATGTACATTTGGCAAGATATTTGGCCAAATATCAAGTTGAGTAATATGTAAATACACACAATTTAAATGTTCAAAGGAATATTATATAATATAATAATTATTAACATGATATTCGATGCGTAGACACTACTACAGAAAACTATTGCAGATACCAGTAAAAGCACTAATAATTATTAATTCACAGAATATGTTTGATATGATAAACTACTAATACTGAAAATACAATGCCTTCATAATATAAGCTTTATAGTAAATATTACAAGTACCTCAAGTTGAAGCACTCATACATTATAATGTCGGTTTGAACATACATACAGACGCGTTCATAAATAGATTATATTCATATATTATATCAGTGTGTAGGTACATTATATATTTTTCATCTCCTCTTGATTTAGTGTCCCACGACAAGCAGAGTTATCGCTAAGTTTTGGACCCAACCGTAGTTTTAACTATACTCTTTTAATGTTCAAATATTATATTTTTTGCAATTTTTTTTATACGAGCGATGCACAAAAGCCATGACTTTGATGTAATAATTATTTCCCATGCATACCGTCTACACAATATTTTAAAATCGATCCCTCAGTGAATTCAAAATCCTTTAAGAAGCAGATCAAAAATATATTATGCACTTTTACTCTACATAATAAATGCCATGTTTAATCGAAATGGGTGAAAGAATACTACTTTGGTTCATCATGCTCTTCAGAGTTATTCAAAAAGTTGTATGATAAATATTGTATACAATCTCCACAAAAGCGTTTCTTACAGACAACACAGAGATGCATTTTTTTTTGATATTTTGAAGCTTTTTTTGGTATTTTTGGGAATTTACTAACCTAATGATACTATTTTTTGTGATAGACAGATAGTTGTAAACAGTTTTGTGCAACAATTTTTTGTTAATAAATATTATTGTAGGAAAGTATACGGTAGGAACATAAAGTTTTCAAATGGGTAGATAATCAAAAACAAGTCAGTTTGCTTAGTACATATTAGATAATTCACACTTTTGTGTATCTTCATACATAGGTAGGTAGAACATACATATAGGTAGAGCTTAATATCTAGATCAATCATGAAGGAAACCAGTGAATTCTACTATACATTTAATATATGTTTTCATGTTGTGAATGAATATGTGTAATTGATTAAATATGTTAATATACCGTGAGAATTAAATATTTAATTAGGACATGTCTGTATTCCTTTCAACTTTTTAATTCTCCAAATCCATCTAGCCCTATAAGGGTCTAACATTATCAGAATTAAGGTAGGAATCTCTTGTACACATTGTTGGTGAGGCAAAACATAATAAAACTGGGGTGTTCACAAGCGAGTTGTCACCCGGCTGTTTTGCGTGCTTAAGTATTCCACCATTCAAAATCATTGATTTGATTCCATGGTGCAAGTGGGAAACTGGTGAATCTATATTACATTTAAGGTCAATTTTGTGGTATAACTTTTTTGAGTTGAGCTTTCATTTTCGAGTAAATTGAGTGTGAGGATGTCATTTTTTAGGTGAAATAAAAAAAAACGGTTGCTACGGGGTTTTCATTAGCTGTTCAATGTCTTTTAAAATGCGTTGAAGCGTAGACCTGGCTTCAATAGTTTCTTAACCCTAAGTTTTTTTTTATTTAAATCTCAAATCGAAAAAAACAAATGTTTTTTGGGTTTTCTTTGTGATGTAGATTCCCCAGCTTCCCGCTTATACCACTAGTTTACGGATACCGTGTATAAATACCTAGTTTTGTATTGTAATAATCCATGTGATCTAGAGTGGATTGATGGAGTATTAAATAGTTGAGTCCAATGCAATCGAAATATGTATGCAGTTGTTAATGGCGACATTATCGACCCCATTTTTACATCGAACTGTATTATATAATTATCTTATAATATATTTCAGAATATCTCTAATAATAAACATTAATTACGAAATTCCACTTCACCGCACTTCAATACAATTTACTAATATGAAAATATCATATGAGGCATAGCTCAGAAAAGTACCACAGATGGATACCCTAGATCAAAATCACAAGTTATATAATAATATCATTCCTACCCGCGTGATCGAAGCACTAAATATGGTACTTACCATCTCTTGCAAACCTAACCCCTCACTTGAGAAATAACAACAAGCAGACTCATTTCGAAAATATAAATCTAACAAATCATTATTTTATGAGTATTTAGATTGAAGTTGGTCAACCAACAATATTAAAAGTCTAGTCTGCAATAGGTTTTTTTTTAAACTCATGACAAGATATGAAACTCACACAAGATGTGAAACTATGGTCAAACCAGTCTATTCATGTTGGTCTAAATACTAGAATGGACACACATGTAACATTAAATCTGTATTTGTTGCTATGAATGGGGTTCTTAAACATTATATTATTTTAGGGCATTTAGTACAAACACAGCTTTCCATTGTTATGGTCGGTTCGACTTTAGTAGAAATGTGCCAATACTTATCATGACATTCCTAGATTTTAAAAATACAAGCATATCCGAGACCGTTCTAATAAAAATAATATTGCAAACAAAATTTCGAAAAACGAGGTTCTCCACGAAAATAAATTAAATCATCAGTTGACCAATTTGTTATAATCTAGAATGCAGACTAATGGTCATTAAACCTTGATTTTGATAATATTTTACTTTAATACATGATGTAAATTATTTAATTTTAATGTTGTTTACATGTAATACATATATGTACATATACATTTCTAAAATTCGCATAAAATATTTTGCCGTCGGTGGAGAGTTTTTACTGTGGTCTGTCCCAAGCTTTCAATTTAGTTTAGAAATGTTGAATCATTTGCTAATTAACAGTAATTGTTCCCGCATTCATTATGAAGGTTGCGAATTACGTTTACTTAATATTGATCAAGTGTTATAATACTTTATTTCAACCCATGACAATCATTCTTCAACTAAATGAACTATGATATTTGTCATATGGTATTTGGTAAACTAGATTTACGCACATAAAATCAATCAGAGAGATTTGAGAGGAAGGGTTCCCAACCCTTTTGAGGTTGGGGGCTACTTTTTATATTCATTTTCATTAATAATCAGTTAATATGAGAAATTTTAATGTTTTTTTTCTTAAAGAAAATATGTTTATTTGACCATTAAACCGCTTCATTTACCGTAAACAGATAAGTCTGAATCTGGTAAAACTAATTATTTGTCCCACGACCAAGGTGTAATTCTTTTCATCCATGGTTCTAAATTACAAAAAAATGAAAATCATTCAAATTTCAGTTGTAATTTATTGGAATCGACCAAATTTTGCTTCATCATCAACGGGTTGGAAACCCTTGTTCTAGATGGTTAAATTTCATTAACCCTGAATTAAAATTAGATCTTGAAAATTAGAGAATGCGCAATTTGGAGACGAACTGAGGTTCTAATATTTTCCCTTTCACACAATTTTATGCAAATGATCTGACAGTCTACATTCAAGTTTTAAAAAGTTTACCCTATATACAACTAGGTATTCAAACAATAACCAAAGGTTAAGCCATACACTTTAATCAATCAATCGAATCTCACCTTTGAAACGGAGTAACATAATATAATGAACACATATAATTACATAGGTAGCTATGAAAAACATAGAATAACTTAATAGGTAGGTACCTAAATATAATTCTCTACGTAATAGGTTAAATCTTGAAATATTCATAGTATTTAAACGTATATATTTCAGTTCTGAATATACTAATCATAAAATATAACATACCGATAGGCATGTAATATTTAAGTCTTACTCTTTTGAAATCAAAATTTGATTAAAATTCTGTAATGGTGTTACGTCTAATAAATGTATTATTCCTCGAAAATTGATGTCACGGTGACAATGATTGGAATATATATGGATTATTTATTAAGATGTTAAATATCAGTTGAATCATGAATAAATATGTGACAATCGTGGAGTTGAGTCTAGCAGGGAGTTGAGTCTAGCAGGGTGTTGAAGTCAATCAGGGAGTAAGTCAATCAGGGAGATAATGTCAATCAGGGAGATAATGTCAATCAGGGAGATAATGTCAATCAGAGACAAGCGCATTTACAGCCACTTGTTGCGCACATGGGAACCGAGTCGGCGGCCCCACATGAGGTTGTATCATACGAGCGTGCCCTGTAAGGGCTGCTGGCGGTCAGGAGTGGCGGGGGGCGGTGGGGGGTCATACGGAACCCCCAGCGTGGCCTCTTCAGGTGGGGTCACCTCGAGCCCGATGCTCTGGTTTAGTGCGATCTTGATGTTGCCAGATTGGTTTGCCGCTTGCTGACGCTGCTGGTGCTGTAGTAGGGAGTTGAAGTGGGATATGCCAATCTCTTCCAGACTGCTCTTACGTCGTCCCACTGTAGTGGAGAGACCTTGACGAAGCGAGTCAGAGCGGCGCAGCAGGAGGTCGTCGATGATGCGGAGTGAGTTGGACCGTCCACGGCAACTGCCGGCCACAGTTGGGCTGTCAGGCAGGGAAAGAGAGTTGGTTTTAGCTGGAGGAGGTCGTGGAGAGCCATAGCCGAATCCCATTCCGATACCCATTCCAGATCCCATTCCAGATCCCATTCCCATACCAGATCCCATTCCTGAACCCATTCCCATTCCCATACCCATTCCCATACCCATTCCCATACCAGATCCCATCCCTGCACCCATTCCACCGCCCATGCTGGATCCCATTCCAGCTCCCATACCCCCAGCCATACCGGAACCGAGCCCAGCTCCTAGACCCGAGCCCCGCCGGCTTCCTCCCATACCACTAGCGGAACAGAAGCTGATATTTGATTTGCGACGGCTGTTGTGTCTTTCAAACGTTTTGTGGGCTGAGAATGGTGAAGGTCGAACTAGATATCTGTTGAAACAAAAGAGAGACCATTGTAAAATACATAGGCATAGGACAATTTATATTTTAAAAGAAATCCTTATGGATCATAGATTAACGTACATGATATCGCCCTCTTCCAACTTTAAGTCGCAGCTAGGGTTGATGATGACATAGGACAGGCTGTTTCTCTTCTCGCTGACATCATCATAGTCGATTGTAGGCAGGTTCAGTGATTCCATCCGGGACCTCACTAGGTTGGCAATCTCAGCTCGCTCAATTTGCTGTGCATGGTTGTCCCTTGCTTCATCGACCAGACCCACTGTGTACTGCTCCCGCAAAACACAAAACAGACTTAGTGACACAGAAGGATATTTTATAGAAGGCGTCAGATCTCAAACACAGGTATTTTATATGCATCTATTAACTAAACTAAGTAGTTGTTCGGCACTAAATATAAAAATACCCCTTTGAGAAATAACACCTTTCTCACAATATGTACCACATTTAAAGCAGGACGAATTTTGCAATTTGTTTTTGACTCTCCCAAAAAACAAAACACATGTTAATGACAAGACGGTGAAAATCGCGAATTTATTTCTTTTTGATTAAAAAATGTATTCAAATAAAACAGCGCACAATCTGTATTACCCCTTGTAATACTATCGAAAGTTATTTGCTTCTTCTAAATGTAATATGAAATTTGTGTGGGGGGCTTTCCCCTTTTTATTAATATTCTTGTTATCTCTCGAGTTTGTACAAATAAGTATTTAAGTTTGTAGAAGAAACAGAAACTATGCGGAAACATGAATTGTATGTATAGGTACTACATATGTATTAAATAAAGCCAGTCAGCCAAGATTGGTATGATAATATCAAAAACGCGGGATTCAAGCATAATACTAAAAGGTGGAAGAAACAGTGGGACATGAGAATGAGAACGCTACGATTATGTGAGAATACGAGAAACTAAGTTGAAGAGAAGTGATGCCTAATGAAATGCGAACTCATTGATTAATGGCTAACCTTTGTAATTGTAGAAGTTGTTTGCAAAATTTACTTAGTGATTGGTGATGGCTCGGAAACAGTTGTCTATTTCCATTGAGCGTGTTAACACCATAGTATGAATAGATTAGAATAGAATAGAAATTCCGGGGTTTAAGGTTTAGCCAAATTTTAATTTAAATATGATAGCGAATGTGTTAGGGGGGCATGTCTCGAAAGACAGCGTTTTCAATTTAATTTGTGCATACACTATATCTACGCACAAAAGTATATAGAAAATTCTAGAGAAACTAAATCGACATTTCAACTGTGATAATGATATGTTAATTTTTGTAAGTCATTGAAAAATTTACAAACTAACAAATGCGAAAATCGTTAGTATAAATAAAAAGAAAAATTTGAAAAACCGTTTTTCGAGGAAACATTCTACTAATAGTGAACTTGTTGAGAGATACACGTAGGGGACAATTTTTAGGGTCGCAGTTTTAACTGCAACTTCAGCAGTAAGAAAACTGTAAATATTCTTAATTTGTTGAATCTTTTCGGCGTGCAAAAGAGCTGTCAGTTTGAATGTTCTGAATGAATCGTTTTAAAAACCTCCAGTTATTTGAACATTGGGAGAATTGTAAAAAGGAATAATTTATTGTTTACACGTTGTTACACCTATACAAATAACTTATACCGAATTAGAAAAACAAGAAATATCACAAAACACTCGAATGAGTTATCAATAGCCAGGAGTGCAAAAGGTGTAGAGGGTGTTTGTTCGGGGTGTTTTCCCTTACCGCAGTCTTGTCGTTATTAGAGCAACCGCCCAGGCAACTGGTGGGCGCCGGCGGCGGGCGGTAGGTTACCCCAGTACTAGCACCGTCGGCTCCTTCTTCAACATGCTGTTTGCATACAACAAATTCAGAAAAGAAACCTCTTAAGGCCTTTGGCTTGACCCAAATATGCGTAGGAACAAAAATATTGGCTTTGTCATGCCGTGTATCAAAAATATCGCGATTGCAAAACGTAATGAGGAAAATAACGTTAAAGTTTTTGCTTTTAAGTAAAAGAAGTATCATGATGAGAGGTCCAAGCGATTGAGTTGAAATTGAAAGAAATATATACAAAAGAAGGTAGATAAAAGATAAAAGATAAAATATTGAATATTAGAAAACAGTTGCCGCGTATTGAAAATAAGACAATTACAAGGTAATGAAAATTACACATAATTACGTAATAATAATTATGTAATATATAAAATGAATGTAATTCAAAATGAAGATGTGTAACAACAATTATTATTTAATGATAAGTTAGTTTACATTAAACCTATTTCAGTTACATGCTACAAAAGCTAACTACAAACACCAAACACATAACTATCTACTAAACTGTGTTTTCTACACGTCAATAGCAACAAGTATGTAATAATATGGGGATAAAATCCTTGAAATTAAAGAAAAAATCTTTCACAAAAAAAACCATGTACATATACGGAGGTATGTTTACCCTTTAGTGATGTAACATATTAAAATCATAATTCAAATGATAAAACTATTGGAGTCTCAATCAACTTCATTGGAAAAATATTGACTTTTTGGGAGATGGGAGCAAGTATGCCTATCAGTAAACTGTCTTCAAACAAGTACCTATGTAAAAAATATTTTAAATAGACAACTTAAGGCGATCCACTTGCTAAAATGCCAACGAAATCACCCGCTCCTTATGCTGGTGGCGACAAGTTTGAAATTCCCGCTTAATATTGGCCGCATGTTTCGATTTACACAAAAAAAATCACCAAAATGCGTGTATTATTTTATTTTGTACCAGGCATAAATATTTAAATGTTTTACGGTTATATTATAAAAAACTTAATTTGCCACAATGAACTATTCGACAATATTGGAAAAAAGGTTCGTAAGTAGGAGATTTTGAGCTTTAAACATTTTTTTTTTTAGTCCGATACTTTATTTTTTTCTAAGCTTATAAAAAGACACACCAAAAAGATGGATGGCCAAGGTGTGTTCTACTTGCAGTATTCAATTAAATCATGTATGATATTTCGAGGCCATCAAATTCTCAAGCTGAAAACACATAATTTTTCATTACTTCCAATTGCATCGCCTTAGTGTATATATCGGTAATAAAATAATTATACTAAGTATGTATAATCTAACCCTTCTATTAAAAATGGAATATGATTTGATTTTTATCTTGTCATGTATCTGGGATATAAGCAAGTTTAATAAATAAATAGTGGAATAAGCAGAAAAAAAAATGTAATCCATTTTTTTAAAGCATTAAACCGAGTCACACCGTCCTCGTGTGGCGGAACGGACAAACGGATCAGAATGTTGGATGTACCTGAGAAATATGAAACTTTCAGATAAGCACCTGCAACCTATGCATAAATAATATGTACCTTGTACCGATAGCTGTGGGAAAGGAATTTATGAACTCATTAACTGTTGCACTGGGATTAAATTCTTCAGAAATAAACCATTTTCAGAATATTTATTGAAAATTATAATGAATCAGTAAAATCAATATTTTTCCATGCATGTATGAGATAAATCAATAAACTAATTTTGTTCTGCGGATAAAATGTTAACGATTTCATTAATTGATTTCGGTTTCTTTAATTTAATTATTATTATTTAAATTGTCAAAAATTCGTAATTATTATAGAATGTATTAATTACATTGCGCTACCTCTGCACACCTTCCAGAATAAATTACTATTATTTATTAAAACAGGAAAGTAGTGAAGAGTAGCCAGGCAAATATAAGATTTCCAATGTGTAAATGTTTTACGATTTTATCTAAAAAAAAACAACAGTATTTGAAATGTACAACTATAAGATAGTCAAAAATACTATTTTCGACGACCCACATCTACAAAATGTTTACAATAGGTAACATTGTTGTCTATTTTAACTTGCACCATACTGCGCGCATAAGTACAATATTCCAAAAGTTCAAATGTTTGCCTTTGTATTTAATAATGGGGTATTTTCACAAATTAGGGATACCGTTAAAAAGTGTGGAAGATTTAAAGTTTATATTTCTGATTCTGATGACCGTACTAAAAATATGTAATTTTCATTCATAAATATTCATTTTAAAAACAATCTAAAACTGTAAATTCATAAATGGTTCATTGTGAGGTAGGCAACGCTACTGGCTGCTACGGCAGCTATCACTGGGATCGTACCAACGTTGGCCGGCGTGACATTACCAACTCCCTTCGCATGAAAACAAGTTAACATATTGTTTTAGCGGCAAACCAAAATAGCATATTTTAATTTTATCTCTATTGTAAACAACAGACGGAGGGTTAACATAAAAATTACAAAGATATAACATAAAGGATAAATACCAATGTCCAATAACGGTGTACAACAATATATATATATAGTGTAGGTAAAGTGAAAACAAAACAATGATTCCAAGGCTTTCTGAACGAGAGAAGTAAATAGAGGTAGAAATGCTCAATTACAAGAGATTTGAGAAATTTTGAATTTATTAGTTCTGGGGCTATCGCTAAATATATCAATTATTTGGTTACTATAGTAGCGGATATTTTAAATCATTTTAGATAATTTATTTGTTAAGATAAAAAATGCCATTAATATTGTGATTTTTTCGACAATAAAAAACAGTAAAAATATCCTATTGTTCTAATGTGTCATTTCATTTAAAAATATTAAAAAATTATTTCTATTTATTTACAAATAATTTTCATAATATAAGCAATTATTATATAGAATGATGTGTTTGTCTGTAAATTATTAATATATAATAGCGTATTATGAACGCATAACCAGGAGAACCTGTATTGAGGTATGCACGTATTTAGATATGGTATTATCGTGAAATGGTTATACAATTAATTATGTTTAAGAATAATAAAAATATCGTAAAAAAAAAAAACGCTAAGTAATTATTTATATTTAAAGTAAATGTTAATAATTTAAAGTGGTTTTAACTAAAACGTATGAGTATGAATATTGTATCACTATCTAACAGAAATTAAGGATAACTCGCACCATTTTGAAAGAAAAAGATAATAAATAATATGTAGTTGAAAAACCAATGTTCTAAGATATGCAGATTTTGGAAAGCTTCAAAGGAAAAACCCCGATAAATCATTATCAATATAGGACGTTAATAAAGAAAAAGAAGAGATAAAAATTACCCTACAAATAATTAGTAATCCGAAGAAATACTTTAAAAATTTGAAACATTAAATAATAAATTCTAAAACCTGGAGGTCACTTTTACTATTTTTCAGAATTTGTAATAAAACAAGGAAATGACAAAAAATAGTAGATACTTAAAATAAAAAGGCGTTTCTTTAAAAAAAATAAAATTAAATAAACGGAATTGCAAAACTTGATATATTTTTTCGGTGTCAGTAAAGCCACAAAGCAAAATAATAGTTTTAAAATATATTATTTTATCGATGCGTTGATGATGACTACGAAAATTGAGTATGAAAATAATCATTTATGAGGTTGCTTGAGAGTTGTAGGTACCTATATTAAAGGCACACTTGCAATGTATGCAACGACCGGTCAGTGGCTGAGTTGGCATCGCGTTTGGGTCTTACCCAGGCGTTGTGAGATCTATATCTGGGCTGGCTAAGTCCTCCGTCGTAATGGACAAGCAATATCTTCCGCTTACTGTGATGGTGGTAGGAGATTTTCAAATATTGTCAGGTTATTCGTAACCAGGGAATAATTGTCTATCTTTTTAAAACAAAAGAAAACAAAGAAGAAATGTATATGCACAAACAATAATAAGGTGTCCTCGTGAAATTCTACACTAAATTCGTTTTTATAATAAAACCAAAACAAATAATTCTTCTATGTGTTTATTTCTACTTTTAAAAGTAACGTTTCCTAGTTGATAATAATTCAAAAGTAACATACTATTTCGTTTACTAAAATTATTACAAATTCTACAAGTTATTATACAAACATAACACGTCAAACTATGTAACTACTGTTGTTTGTAGAAAACTGTGTTAGATTCACTATTTAATAATTCATTAGTGCTGGTGAAAAACTAAACATTCTGTGTTTATTTGGCAAAACAGACATTGAAAACAGTAGGTATAAATTTAATATATCTACATACTATGTATATGAATCGTGAGAAAGCACCTAAAATAGCTTATTCAAACAAATTAACAGCAAAGCCTTAATGAAAAAAAAAAGAAGTTACTTAGGTACATGTTTTGTTGTGTTTTATGGTGGTTTAGTAGAATATTAATTTTGTATTTTGCAATGAAAGTCTGCGGCATAGCGACTACCCGGGAGACATGAGCCCTTGGGATGATTTTTCACAAAAACGGCGCTATACAAATATTCCAATTATTTTTATTATGAATTCAAAAGAATTCACTTTTAAAATAAAATCCTGGTGAATAATTGACCAAATATTTCACATAAGGTATGGCATTTGGTGGTATCTAGTCCAAATACAAATAAACTGATAAAAGTATAAGCACAAATGTTATATGTTTGTCTATTATTTGTAATGATGTTAATTAGGACATGCTAGCCTTTAGTTTTAAAAGTTGTCTGCGGGTAGGGGGTTTGTCGCGTTGCCACCGATGAAAGCCAATTAATTTCAAGTATAGGTAAGTGTTGAAAAATGGAGATTTTAACAGAGGAATCTATACGAATCTGAAAATAACTATGTCTTAAAAAAGCACATGCAAGCTTTTGACTAACTCGGGAAAATTGCTATTTTAATAATGGTTTTGTCTGTTTTGGCCAAATCCTCGCAGAATAACTAAACACACAAATAATCTACACACAGAAGCTGCAAACATTTGACGATATATTACGTTTTATAGTGTGAGAGTGCGATCATTGGGAGTTTGTCACAGAAAAGGGCCGTGAATCAAATATAATAACCGTCTTCAGCACAACTTGAGAAGATCTGCTTATATCAAATTGAAACATAATAAATTTTGTGATATTGAATGAGCCTAGTGTATGGAATGATCACAGTACTGTAGGATTAATTAGACATTGATGAGACAACACATTATTCACACCACAAGAAAAAACCTACATACACCTTTCCACAAGCTAAAATGCCAAATATAGCATGTACTCGTATATATCTTCATGACGTACCTACTATTATTGTCAATGTAATTATCATGTTTATTAAATATTATGTACTGATTTTTGATATATTGGTGACCGAAATATTGATTAAGAAGTACAAAAAATTTAGTATGCATTATAAAATTTATAGACAACATTCATTAAATCTATAATAAGCCTATTGATTTCTAAGAAGAAAATTATCTAATTAATTAACACCTCTGAATTAACAGAAAGAGTTAGTTCTTCGTCATTTTAGATTACAAAAGTTCCTAAGAATGAGAAGGTAAAGGAAAAAGGCCATAAAGCTGAAGTGACTCATTGAAAAGCTTAGAGAAAATCATGTTACAAATAAAAGGGTGAACATGGAATAGCGACTCATTGACACACGTGCTCACAGACCTCTTGCAAATGAAATAACTTTAGGTTTGAATTTCCCTAGCGTGGCTTTTTATTTAAAATTACTAACTAACTTTAGTTCATTAAATTCTCTAGAAAAAAGAGGTTTTGACTAGTTCAATTGATTAGCATAAGATTTCAGGTGTGTGACCCGACTTTACCACACCTTTTAATGAGAGATTGCTCAGATAATATTATGGATTAAAATCTTATTTAATTTATTGAAGAACAAAATATTTAAGACCCATGATGTAATAAACTGGAAACACGTTTTTCACATGTTTTGTTTTCTAGATATGACTCTTAAATATGTACTAATAGAGAATAAGTTTACATGACTTTATCATGGCGAAATTTCACACTTTTGAATTCCATTCCTTTTATAGTGCCGTTTTCATGAAACACGGCCCACAAAATATTTACGTACATACGTATTTTTCAAAATATTATTTCAGCGCTTTATAAATAATTGTTATAGAAACCCAAAATAAAAAAAGACCCTAGATTTGAAAAACCGGACTAACCCTGAACTGATTCCCAACTACTGCTGAATTATTGTAGTCTAAAAAAACATAAATCTGAAGAACTGTTTGAAACTTTGATGAGAATGTCAAAGATCGGTTTAAAACCAGGGGTGCTATTCCCGTTCTTTTTAAGGAAGATTCCTTACGTTTTTCCTTAGGGTTAAATACTTCTTGATTAATTGCGGAACTCCGGTGAGAGATAGTAAAAAGATCCTAAATTGATTGTCAAGAGATTATTTGAAAACACAAATTGATGAAATATCTTCAAGTGACATAAGATTTTGAACTAAAACTTTAAAATCCATTACATTATATTATAATTCATTTTAATACATTTTTATTTTATTTTTAAATATCACATTATTAGCCTTCTAATGAAGAATCACGTTTTATGAAAAGGTACCTACCTCATTAGATAGTAATGACCTTTTTTGTCTCTAGTTCTAAAAGTGACATTTGAATTTGTGCCGATCGAACAGGGGTAAAACTTATTTTAAAAACTCAGTTCCAATTCCGAGTTTAGCCACATGGACTCGATTCCTCGGACTCGGTCTTCGTTCCTTTCGGTTCGTATAGGTCCTCCATTTCGGAATCAAAAATCGTTCATATTACACTAATGAATAGGGATGCCTTTCGTTTCTGACTTCAATCCAAAAGCTTTGCCGTTCCTTGAGTGTGAGTTCGAAACGAGTGAATCCGGATTTGCGAACTCGGAGTGAGTTCGCAAATCACCGAATCTCTTCAATGCTGCGCTTGACTAATTGCTTTAATTGGTAAAATATTAATATTGAGTTTTTCTCTTGTTAAAACATTTCAAATATTGACATTTTTGATGAATGTCGATCGCTGAATTCAGCTGACAGCTGTCATCCGAGAGAATCGGAACTGCAGTTAAGTAAGAAGGCTTTAACCCTAAGGAAAAACGTAAGGAATCTTCCTTAAAAAGAATGGGAATAGCACCCCTGGTCTAATCTGAAACCTTGATGGCTCTCAAAGTAAAAACATAAATCTTTTCTAATATGAGTTGAATTTTGATGTGGCTACGTAACAAAGTATTGCAAAATAAAATCAAGCCAAAGTCATTTCAAGTGCAGTCAATCTTTCTCCTCTCTCACTGGTGAAAAGCGTTGAGTTCTCGTGTGGATGTGTGGCGGATATCTGGGAGTATGTGCCTCCATTCGGGGGACGGTTAGACTCACCGATGGTCGCATTCGCACGCAGTGGGACCACGGCCACGTCCCGGTCCCGGACATACTCACGTGCGTGGTGTCCGCCAGGCTGGTGTCCTGGGTGCGGTAGATACCGATGGGGATTTCGCAGGTTGTGGAGCACAGTTTCTGGTACAGGCGGCCATATGTGCGGATCCACATGTCTTCCTTGGTGATCTTCATCTGAAGAGAAGAGTTGTCGATATAGAGAACATTTATGAACATTATTGAAGGAACTATATACTCGTATCTAGCATATCAAGATGACAGAATCGAGGTACACATGCAAGAATGATGTAGAAAGCCAAGTGGAATGGTAAAGGGCTTTTTGGCTAGTGAAAGATTAGTATTTTACAAAAGTAGCAATAATTGTAGTTGACAAGTCACAGATTTCCTGTGACAGGTTTCTAGCTCATGCTAAAACTAAATGGTTTTTGTAGAAAAATATTTTAAAAATCTTACCGTTGCCAGTATGATATAATATTTATTTGCATGGAAAGATACTTTAAATCAGAGCATAATACATCCAATTTTTAATTTTATTTTTAATAGAACCATTTTGTAAAAATGTTCATGAGGAACAAAACACTATGCAATTTCTTCAGGAGGATGACACATTCGTGGCATTGACTTTAATCAATGCGGCTTGTGCTATTCAACTGAAAGTGCCAAAAAACGTATTTTGAACTTATTGGCTTATACGTGGTATTGAACTTACATAGACGAATTGTCATTTTGATGTGAACAACAGACCTGAAACAGTGCTTTAGAAAAAAGGAGTGCACAAACCGAGGTGAGGAATCCAGAGCCAGGAGCTTGGTCCACACCGAGGAGCAGCCTGACAAAAGTGATGACGTAGTCCTTGACAAAGGCTTGATATAGCAAGGTGTCGAGCATCGAAGCAGAAAAAACGGAACCGGCAGCGAAGGGCAGCCGGAACATGTAGGAGATATGGGAGCCACGCTCTTTCTCGCACTGAAACAACACCACAGTCACAGTGCACGGTACAATCACTGCACACTTTTATTCCAAAAACAACCATCTCCTGCAACAATTGATCACCATTCTGCAAAAGGCAGCCTTTAAAAATAATAAAGAGATAAAGTGGATACTAAGACACTATGGTAGAAAGATGTAAATATGGCGCATTAAAAAATGATGGAATCCAAACCAAAAATGTGTACCAACTCATTAATATTTTAAGTGCAGTTAAACAGAAATATGCACCTGAATATTTATGGCAACAGACACATCTCTTATATATTTTATTGAAATATTTGCAATTAAAAAATCATAGTCTAAATCTCTTTATGAGAACATAAAACAAAATGTTCTCATCCCCATTTACTTTTATGAAGCCTGGCTTCTTTTTGCAGAACGGATCAATGTTACGATTTGCAAGAGTAAATACATATACACTTTCAAGGAAATTTAAATCATACGAGTATAGATATTTATACATTCTTAAAAAAAGTATGAAATAAGGGTATGCAAAAAATAATTAACTTGAAATATACATGTCAAGAAAGACAGAAGCAACAATAACATCGCATTTATATTCGCTAACAATGACATGATTCAACGTAATTATACAAATATATATTATTTCTGAACTTTGTTACTGAGAATGACCTGTGATCTAAGGATGTATTCTTAAAGTGCATAACATTAGACATTACCATTCACCCAATATTTTGATAATTCTCGTATACGAGAAGTGCCGAAATATGCGGTTAATAGTCACATTAATGTGCAATTAAAAGATAGAAACCAGAAAAATCACAAAAATGAACAAAATTTAGATAAATTTCAGCATAGACAACGCAAACAAGATGTATAAATCAAAATAATTCACAAACCTATACTTGAGCAACATCTGGAATAAAATTATTAAAAATGCATTCGCACGCATGTAACAAGTTATTAAATTAGTCGATTTAGTAAGTTGCAAATGTGACGGTGGAATGTTTGAGGTACCTTTTCCATTTTGGAGAGATGCAGGGCGTACTTATCGTGAGCCCTGAACTGCATGAAGCGCATGTTGGATGACTGAGACAGTTCGGTGATGGAGCGAATCGATGGGAAAAACCTGAAAAGTGTAAAATGAAACTGAAAATGGGTAGGTACATATAAATGTGTGAGGGGAAGGAAAAATAATAAAGAAAGGTTAGGGGACTAGGCTGCATGAGGTTATCTAAATGGTTGCAGCAATTACATTGCACCCCAATATGAAGCGTAACTACAATAAGAATGAATTAAAACAAAAATGAACACAGAATGCATATGTACATAACATCATTGCAAAGAAAGCAATTTATTGTCATGATTCATAATCATACTACTTGGATTTTATTATTGACTACAAATGTAATGAGTGACCTTAATGCAGGAATTTAAAAAACTCATTTAATTATCGACATCCTTAAAAGAAATAAATATTCATTTTAGATTTTAGGGAAGGTATTGTCGTTACTAGAATAGTGTAAGTACTTTAAATAATAATACAATAATGTAGTAAAAATAATCCACAAGTCAATATCACAACTATCAGACTGGCATCGGCGCACCAATATAAGTATAGAAATATCAATAATAAAATGTTCTGCGGGTTAAATCAAACACGCATCCAGCAAACATACCTTAAATGCGTAGCCCTATGCATAGATTACGCTATGGAGGTCATCTACACCTACACATCAGACAAATATTATAGGTTTATAGTGAAATAAAACAGTCTGTAAAAGCAGCGGTAGATCGGACGCAACTTACTTGAACATGGTCTGCACTGCAACAATTGTGTTACAGTCGGAGAGGCTGTCTTCTTCAGCGGAGTTGGACAGCTCTTTGTTGACCACCACCACATTCTCGGCCAGGGTAATGCCGGCCCTCAGCAGGTCGTCGAGACTGAAAGATAGGCCAATGATGTGTTAATAAAGAAGATGGTATAGACTCAACTGCTTTGAAAAGTAAGAACACATTGTTTATAAAGGCTAGTGTGATTTATTGGATATAGCGAAAAGTTGAACTGAACTCTGGGAGATTATAAAATGATAATACATGATATATGTATTGGTTTACGCAAATCATTTCCGCAAAATAGCAATTATAGATAACCTTCGCAAAATACATGGGTAGCAGTGGCGTGCAGTGACTTATGTGTTCAACTTCGCGATTTTCAATAACTGTTTTTGTATAGAAAGAAAAGAAAAAATGCGTTTTTCCCCAATTCAATAATTTGATCTAAAAATATTGACCATTAACCCTTTATTGGGTGTCAAATCGTAAATACCAGAAAATATATCACTGCACGGTAACGACGGGTAGGTAAATATATATACCTATCTAACTATTGAACTATTAGTGTTCTTTAAAATAACAGCTTTACTCAAAATTTCAGGCTTATTGAAATATTTTTGCCACAGAAACTTTTAGAGATACTAAGCTGAGTTAGTATAATGTCTATTTTGTAGAAAGACGATTGTTTTTTTTTGAAATCTCTGTTCTTAACTACAAGAATAAAATCATCTCACGAATCGATGGTTCCCAGCATCCAGTAAACCAGCGGGAAGTAGGCGATGGAGTCCAAGAAAGCAACGTGTGGGCGTCGTTCCAACAGGAGGATGATAGGATTCAGGGAAGTCTTGGACCTGGAAATATAGAAATATAATTAAACATCGTTGAAATTCAACAATGGGGCAATTCAAAGGTGTAGGACCAGGAAAAGGAATACTAGTGATGTCCAAGCAAAAGCCGGCTAAAACAGATGCCTTCATTGTGGAATTAAAGGCAGTAGTTTCTAAGAAATTGAAAATCGAGGAATCTAATGCCCTGACTACACGATCGCCCAACCTCCCAACTCAAACGTTTGGGCGATTGGGTAGAGGGATAGTTCGTATACGTTGGGCCAACATTGGTTCGAGTTCGGCGAGTTCACCCGAGATCGCTCCAGTGGCGAACAAGTAGGCCCAACCGTCAAAATAGTTGGACGAACTCGTACGAACTGGCCTCCACAAATTGGCCATTCAGTACGAGTTCGGCAGGCGATCCCGACGGACGTGCTACGGAAAGAATAAAACATGATTGAACTATGTTTATAATGATGAAAAAAGACTCAAATATGCAATTAACCCCCAAATAAATGTTCAAATACGCATTATGCATATCATGCATCAGCACCCCTGAGGTGATTTCTTACAAAAGCGGCGCTATAGAAATGGTCCGATTATTATATTATTATGTTATTAATAATTGGATAATTTGTATAATGCCATTTTTCATGAAAAATCACCTCAATAATGAAATGTATGTAATCCAATGTATAATCGGGGCTAGTTGTTATATTTTTTTGCGCTGCAATCCTACTCAGGCTGTGTAAAAAATAAAAAATGGAGCTAAAACAGGCGCAACAGATAACTGCTATATTTATTTCTCGTTATTATAAACCTAATGAGAAACGAATTGTGTCAATAATATTATATATTTTGGTAGACTTTCTATGAATATTGGTAGATGGATAAATTTTAGCTAAAATGGCATCACTAGTTTGGAGTTCGTAGTTGGAACGTTGGTCGATCGTGTAGATGCCCGATTTATAGTCATTATACGCTGTGCGATTATATGGTCGAGGTATGAACCACAGACTCAATTGAACCAGTCGCTGACTATGATGGTGTTTATCAATATGAATCAGTCATAAATTATGTGTTTGACTGCTCAAATCGAAAAGAAGGACGCTGATTTTCAGAAAGCTTTTTTTACCATCAGAAAAATAAATTATATTTCTTCCATTTTTGGCATCAGATGAATTATGCTCTATCTGTTTACATTCGTTTTCGTAGTACTTATTTGTATTTTTATCTATGTAGTGTTATTTTAATATAGCTTTCAGAAAATAATTACGTATCGTTTCTAACTGGTGAACCTTTACGTAAACTCTTCTAGTCAATCTAAGAATCGAAAAATTTCTAAGTATATAAAAGAAAAAAATTAATTTATTTAGTGGAAGAATAAATAATCTTTTAACTGACATTAATTTGTGGTGTCCACCTAAAAATGGCGATTTTTTATGAGTTTTTAGACATCGAAATCAGAACTATTTATATTACAGAAAATGATTTGCCACCGTTATTTTATTTTAGAGAAAATATTTGAGGTCATCCATATTCGAAATGAATTTCAAAATTTCTGATGAAATTTTACAAAGGCGCCAATACTACCCCGAACCCAACGACAAAATGAGAACATCTGTCATTGATTTATTGTTTCTTCAACATAAGGTGCCACTGTGAACCTACGGTTAGTGCTTCAAATTATCAAACAGATTTCATAAGCTGGGAGAAGGCTGTAAGTTCGCGTGAACTTACAGCCTTACAACCTGTCAAAATCTCACGCCACTTCCGTAAGTTGCTATGTTATTATGGTTAGTCACCTATAATGTGGTTTATATTGCTGATTTTGCCATAAGCTACTTACATAAGTCACTTACGAGTGTAGCTGCCGCCTTATATCGAAAGATTTGATACCATTGTGGTTGCTTTTTTAATACACAAATTTTGTTTTATTTTTACCTGAAGTGGGCACGCAGGGGTACGATGAAGTTGTATATTCCATTGGAGGCATAGTCCGCTGCAAGGATGATGGTTTTATTCTGCCACTGATAGTCCTTGGCATTCCTGTAGGAGCAGTGCTCGCAAACCTGTGCCAGCTGCAGGCAGCACAGCGGCTTCTTCTCCTTGAGGAGGTAGCAGAGGGTCGGGCTCACTCCAATGAAAGGGGACACTGGAGGGAAACCCTTCACGATACTGGAATATCAGGAAATTATTATCGATAAGCGTTCAGGCAGTGCTTTAATTATATTTACAAATGTACAGGTCAACATAATATTTTATAATTATTAGGGTTGATTCTAATCTATTATAATTCAGAATAGATGAATTTAAAATTATTTTGTATACACCACTTTATTAATAAACATATATCTACATGTTTCGAAAGCTATGCTTTCTTCATCAGGAATATATAGAATAATAAAAAATAATAATGTCAAGTATAGAAAAATGATAAATATAGAACACAATAATGTAAGAATAGACAAATTATAAACGTAAAGAAAAATTGATTAATTTAAATTAAAAATGTTAATAAAAAATATTATAAAACATTGAATAACAATTTTATATTAGAAATTAAAGAAATTATTTTTATTATTAATATAAATATAAAAATAAATTCAAGAGAGAGCTATTTAAAAAAAATAAATTTGATTAACAATTAAATTCAATTCTCTATTAATGCTTTTTTCGATTTTTTAAATATGAAAATTGTCTAATTGTAAACCGGTTATATTTTGTATGTAAAAATTTTAAACCTTTGAAAGAAAAAAAAAAATAAAAGATTGATTGGTTTCTAAAAGTTGATTTGCAAATTCAGAATAATTGTTATTATTTAAACACCTTAAGTGTTCCTTAACTCTAATATTGAAATTTCTAGAAATCTTTCCTATGTAAAAATAGTTGCAATCGTTACAAATTAATTTATATACCCCTGATATATTTAAAATATTATTTTTTAATTTATTATTAGTACAAAAAGCTGGTTGGATAGTATTTGGGATAAAAAATAGAAATATTTAAGTCTAAGAAATTAATACTGAAAAAAATAATTGATTTTTAATGATCAACCAATTCAAAAGAATTTTTAATTGTTTATTTAGGTTGGAAAACATTACTATCCAAAATTATTCTATTAATTGTAGATACTAATTTATAAGTGGGGCAGTGCAGTTGGAAACTATAGGTCTAATAGGTTAATCAATTTTATGAATTTAGTAAGTTATATAATTTAGGAACTTGAGGATTTTTTAATGTCAATCTTTTGTTTTTAAATGAATTAATAATATTTTCACTGTTGTAACTTTTCAATGCATGTATAATTTCACCTTGACATTTATTAATTGGGTTTTTATTAACTTTTTTAAAATTCTCACTTTTAAAAAAAATTCATAGTTCTTTTAACATAAACACTTGTATCCAAAATAATTATAGAATTGCCTTTATCAGCTTTAGTGATGGTAATATTTTTTTGTAAAGTAACTTTAGAAATGTTATTTGCATTTTTTTTTCTTCGATTTGTTTTTATTTCACGATAGAATTATTTGATTGTACATTTTTTATGATTTCACCACATTTATAAAAAGAATTTTCACAATTAATCAGAGCACAATTTAGATCAACAGCTAAACACTCCAATTGTTTGTTATTATTTAATGTGTTAAGATTATGACGAAGGCCTTTAGATAATAAATTTATTTCTTCAGTTTTAAAAATGTTTTGTATAGTTAATCACACGATCATGAAAAATCATTTTGTTTTCATTTTTATCATTATTACATTGATTAATATTGTTAATTTTTGGAAGATTTATTGAGTTTTTAATCAAATGTTCTTACTAAATAGGTCTGTAAATTAAAAGTTAAATCCATGTGTAGCACTTTGATTAGAATTTTAATATTATTAAAAGCTTTTTTAATATCTTCTTTAAGCCAAGTATTTTTTCCCAATTTAGAAGAATTTGAAGTAGTTTTAAATTTCAAATTAATGTAGTTTGGAATTATTTGACATTTCTGGCATTATCAGAAAAATAATAAATTTAGACTAAAGGAAACTTATTTTTTTTACATATTTTCGCTTTTTTAGTTGTTCTTGCTTCATTTACAATTTCTTCAAAAGATTGGTATTCATTTTGTGGCGTATTATTATTTTTTAGTATTCTATATAATCCTGATGAAGAAAGCATCTCTTTTGAAACATGTAGATATGTGTATATTAATAAAGTGATGAAAACAAAATAAATTAAAATTAATTTATTAATAATGAAGCCACAAAGTGAATACCAACCTTTTGAAGAAATTATACTATTATTATTATTAGAAACATAAATGGAAAGACAAATAAATATTTTTAAGATCCAATAGATTACATATTATTATAGTGGGTTAAGCCTATCAAATTTATTACTAAAATGGTGCAATGTTTTTGAATTTGTGAGATTGGTAAGGTTATAATTTGACATCATAAAATCATGCCTACTTTACCTACCTGATTTACAAGAATGGGTGAGAAAATATAAAGTTTCTATCCATTCTTTATATATGCAGTGTTCGCAAATACATAAATTCGTATGACACTTCATGCAATCATTATAATTTTTTGTCATTAGTGAAATATAGCCATGTAATAAATAAGTGGAAAAATGAAATATTTTCCTTTGGGAATCAAACCAGAGACCACTGGTCCAGAGACAACGCTTGTACACTGGACGATTAGGCTTAGAAACATTTGAAGAAAGTTTATACATATTTAAAAAAATTATGTGAGTAGGTACCATATAAGAGTCCTAGTAGCTCCCAAACATCTGGAGCCCGTGAGACTATGGCGTCCCTAATTGGGGTAAGTTGTGAGGCTGAAGGTTATGAGGGGGGGAGAGGAAGGTGGGGAAGTACCTAGCTATTCAGATCTAGTTACCAAACACGGGTAAAAGTCATTTCAAGCAACATTTCGATTTTGAATGGTGGTCTTTCACCAAGGCGATACTGAAAGTATCTACCGCTTGAAAGGTGCTGCAAATATACTACATATTTTTTTTAATGAAAAAATTGTGAAATAACACAAATTAATCAAATAAAAATTTACTTGCGCATGCCGGGATTTTAACCCGCGACCTTCGGATTCATAGCCAAGGATCGTAACCACTCAACCACGGAGGCTGTCAGAGGTGGAGGTTATACATATTTGTACAGATACATAAAATACTCCACCACACTAAAATCTCCATCTCCGTCAACAATTGTCAGGAATCGAACCGAAAAGATTCATAGCGTAGCCTATGGCTGTCCACCCTTTAGCAGGTATGTACTTACAGTAATTGAAGTGTAATAACATATCTAAGTGGACGGTGTTATACAAAAGTAATTGAACCCACAATACAATACAAAATGGATTACAACTCGTTGAAGTTGAAAGGACTGCCTATTGCGAATGTAGCTTAGCGTGATATCTGAACTTTGAAGTGTGATTTAACTGAACTATACAGATTCTTCTATGAAATGAAAGATTTTAGTTTGATAAAATTAAAGATGAAATATTTTTCACGCAGTTTATGGTTGAACTGATTATCAGGCTAGTAACTCAAAATATGGCATAAAATCAAATTAGTCTGAGGGTGGTCATGATTCATGACAATGGAATGTGATTTAGCCACTACGTACAATGCATAAAAATAAACATACATGTATAAGTTGAATAGTTCTTTATTGAATATATAAACTAAATAGGTTTGGTTCAACCTGAACCTTCATGTAGTTATTCAACCTGAATCTTCATGTAGTTATTCAACCTGAACCTTCATGTAGTTATTCAACCCTGATGAAGGTTCAGGCTGAACTAAAACTGACTGGTTAATAATAATAATGTATTTAATAAAGTAATTTTTAAACAAAACAATATATTTATTCAAATTATAATTATGTCTAACCACAAAGTGATTGCTTACTGTGATAGTGTCTGGAAACTCGTGGCACAAGCGACAAACTGCTAAAATTGGAATCGGGTCTACGCTTCCACGCATATAAAAATAAAATAAACAGTTGATAGTAATAGTAGTAGTAGCGACTGATTTTTTTCTAGTTTGACACAAAAAATTCCAACTTCGGACACGATTTACTTGAAAACAAAAGCTCAAATCAAAAGAAAGGTATACTGCAAAATCAACTCCAAATGTGATCAACATTTAAAATTTCGTAATATGTATGTACGAGTATACTAAATGAAAAATCAATGATATTCCTATGAACACAAGAGTGTAAAAAAAAACTTCCAGACCGTTTCCCGTTCCTTAGGTTTAATTTACATGGTGCAGTGACAGTTGAAAACAGCCACATAGTTTTTAATTCCAAAAAAAAGGAAATGACTTTTTCACTTATTTAACTAGAATGTAAACATTGGTAAACTGGGACACGGTTAATGGCAAAAACGTACATTTTGTAAGAGATTGTTCACATGGTAGCCGTGAGCCGCACACAGTCGATCATTGCCAGCCGTGCTAGATAGCAGAAACTCCCATAAGTGATTCGGTGCAAGGTTTTATTTGTGTCTGAACTCAAAGTAGCCCCAGTGATGGTTTTCCTCTACCGTGATAGGACGAATTCAACTATATTCGACATTTTCATAAGCTAAAAAAAACTCTGTTTATAAATAAATTTGCACAGCTTTTTCAGCAAAATAAACTCAACTACTCGTATGTATCTTTAACTTGTAACATCATCTCCATCATTAGCTCTATGGAGCATTGAAATATGAATTAAAATGTGAAAAAAAAAGATGTAATATTATGTTTGTTTTATACTTTTAAATAACTCGGGTGAGGCAGGGTAGTAGCACTAGTTATATTGTATTTGTGGGTTGACCGACTCTTGCATAACACGGACCAACTATAATAGGGGTTCAGTGCAAAAGGGTGTAACTTACCGAGCATACTCCACATGCCATGCCGATTGGAAAGGGTTGGTGCATTGCGAAGGCGCCCCCTCAGACGAGGGGGAGGGAGGGCTGGCGGGGGCCGCGGGGGAGGGTGGCCCCGAGCTGGGCGGCGAACTACTGCCCCGCACACATATACATTTACACAGGCGTGGAGAGGGTGGACATACGTCAAACGACAAACCAAATAACTTAAAATCATATTTAGGTGTTTCTATGGCAAAAATGTTCTAACCAAACAAGGTGAACAATTTTATTATTGCGAGGCGAACAAAATAATTAGATTCATATAATATTTCCCATTAAACATATTTTATGAATTTATAAAATATTTTTGCAGAAAAGCAATCTCAGGGAACCAAGACTGTCTTCTAATATTGATAATAATATTATGCAGTCAGGTTCGCTTGTAACAATATCAACGGTATCAGTAAATTAAGTGGTTATAAGCCTTTGATATGACCTTATGCAGAGCAGTTAAGTCACTGAGGGACAGTTGTTTGACCGACCTTCGAATTTGAAATAGTCATGTATCACAGATCATTGTGAATATTTTGACAGTAGGAGGGTCCCCCTATAAAACGCCAATTCACGGCCTATTAGATTAACATTAAAATGCAATCAACTGTCATGCATAACGGTCATGTTCTTGACAATGTCAAATGTGACAGTCTGTAAAACAACTGGCTCTAAGTATATGAAGAAAAAAAAATTGCAAGCACAGTAGATGTTATAAACGAATAAGGAACTCCAGTCCAATTTTTTTTTATATCAATAATGATATTCAGCGCCCCTGAGGTGATTTTTCACAAAAACGGCGCTATATAAATCGTCCAAGTATTATAATTATTATTATTCAAACTTACATACCAGTATATTTCGTTTTTTTTTTCTAAACTTAGTTTTCATGGTTAAAATAATTTTCAAAGTTTCAATTTTTTCAAAGGCCGCCAAAACGCTCCAAATCTTGTTTTGAGGTTAGAATGTCAAATGTCAAAACAAGGATGAGCTTTGCTGTACATAATTGTATATTCTATTCATGGTAAACCACAACTAAAAATAAGTAATAAAATTATGTACCTTTTTAGAAACTTTAACTTAAAGAATAATAATTGTATTGACCATAAACATTATCATAATATCCATATTGATAATTGGTTTGATCATGAATTTCTTTCACGAATAATAGTTGTTTATATTGAACAGCAATTATGGAGCTTGGAGTCACCCAAATTAAGTTAAAATTTTGCCAAAACTAAAAAAAATACATATTAAAAGTACAAACAAAATCGAAAAATAAAATTTTTCATACTAATCCAAAAACAGAATGCTCACGTGATGTCAGATATTCCAAATGCAATGGTAGCAACATAACACGGTGTTTTGATGAGCTGATTTTTTATTCACTTTAAAATAACGACTTCTATTCAAAATTCTACGAATAATTATATGCAATAAAAATTATACATAATAAAAATTGTATATAATAAAAATTACATGTAATAAAAATTATATATAATAAAAATTATATATTCTGAATCGGTGTTGGCTGATCTATATGAATACATATTTTTAAAGTCATATTTTTCACTGGAGTTCCTTATTTGACTGAATAATATTTAAAAGTACAAGACTTTGAAAATAATGAAAATGATTTTTTAATAGCTCCGTAATTTAGAGCAATCACTTTCAGTCTCCAGGAGCGCAATTCATGTTCTTTTTAAGGAAGATTCCTTAACTTTTTCCTTAGGGTTAAAACCTTCTTGCTTAACTGCAGTTTCGGTTCTCTCGGATGACAGCTGTCAGCTGAATTCAGCGAGCGACATTCATCAAAAATGTCAATATTTGCCTTGTTTTAACAGGAGAAAAACTCAATATTAATAATTTTACCAATTACTTTAAACTTAATTAGTTAGTAAAAATTATTAAACATTATATAGATGTTGACATTTTCGACAATTAACGGCAAGCGCGGCATTGAAGAGAGTTAGAACGATCGGCCGAGTCCAATGTATTCGATTCCGAAGGCGGTGGACTCACTCCGAGTTCGCAAATACGGATTCACTAGTTCCGAACTCACACTCAAGGAACGGCAAAGGTTTTCGAATGGAGTCAGAAACGAAAGGCATCCCTATTCATTAGTGTAATATGAATGTTTTTTTATTCCGGAACAGCGGACCTATGTGGACTGAAAGGAACGAAGACTGAGTTCGAGGAATCGAGTCCATGTGGTTAAACTCGGAATTGGAACCGAGTTATTAAAATAAGTGGAATGACCCACCTCTTCGGTCGGCACAAATTCAAATGTCACTTTAGAACTAGAGACATAAAAAGGTCATTACTATCTAATGAGGTAGGTACCCTTTTCATAAAACGTGATTCTTCATTTAAAGGCTTATTAATGATATTTAAAAATAAAATAAAAATGTGATAAAATAAATTATAATATAATGTAATTGTTTTTAAAAGTTTTGGTTCAAAATCTTATGTCACTTTTCATCAATTTGCGTTTTCAAATAATCTCTTAACAATCTATTTAGGATCTATTTACTATGTCTCACCGGAATTCCGCAGTTAATCAAGAAGTCTTTAATCCTAAGGAAAAATATACGGAATCTTCCTTAAAAAGAACGGAAATACGCCTCCTGGTGACCAGAAGAAATATTTGTTTCTTAATACTCATTCAGTTACCTTTTTTTTTAACATTTTTGATTTTGCAAGTTAAAAAAGATTATTAAATGGGTCATACATAAAAAAAAAAAAACATTTGAATTACTTACTGAACAGAAACACAATTATTCCATTCAATATTATTTTTTTATTTGTCGTTTGACGTACTAAAACAAAACAAAAACTGCATTATAAATAATTTTTAAAAAAATCATTGAGGAACACTAGGAATAAATGTATAAAAGGGGGACATATAATATTATTATACAAGTAGAAGATTGTGCTAAAAGTATTAAGTAGAAAGGTGGTACATTGAAACATTAAACATAAATAAAGTCCATGCATTTCTTGAAGGATAGGTAGCCAAAAAGAGCTCTGATTTTTAAAGTGAATAAATCTTGGTGTACATAAATATATGTAATAGATTCGAATGTGAAAGTTTAAAAAATAAGTGGATACATTTCATATTTTCATACTGTACAATCACAAATAACAATTTGCACACATACATTATATGTACTATAAAACAATTGATATTGTATGATTCAAAAAAGTTACAGGGTTTAGGAAAAAAAATTGATGTTTTTTAGAGATCACTAATTAATATGAAATGTCAATCAAACTGTCAAATGGATGGAGAAGATTTAATATGAGTGTATTTTTTTCAAAGTGTAAGTTACAAAGCTATGTTTTTGTACACTGTACACTGTACACTGGATGCATGCTTGGATTGCATAAGATTCAATGACGTGCAGAAGGGTAAAAAAAAAACATGCTATTTTTGAACTATAGACGAGGAAGCTTTCTGGAAAAAAGACACGTATAAGCTAGTATTTACACGAAGGTTTGAAAACGAAAGCATGGCAGGGATAAGATATGGAAACCATTGAAGTAAACATAAGATCCCTTATCTATTTATCTATGGCTCCTTTTGAACAGTGGCGGCTCGTGACAATTTTAGTGAAAGAAAGTTTTCAGAGATGCAAAAAAAAAATACATACTATTTTTTTTTTAATTCCGAGACATCTAGCATCAAAAAAGTAACCAGTTACCACACTTTTATAAGGAATGGTTGGGTTAGGTAGATAGTATAAAATAATATACAGGTGAACACTTTTACAAATTTTTGAAGACAAAAATGCAAGTGAAATGATAAAATAAAATTTTGTTTTCATAATAAAAGAGTTACAAAATCGAAATTGAATTGCATTTAGAAACTCAGTGGTCTGTAAAAATGTCTGAAGGAAATACTCAAAGCTTGTACATCTTCAGCCAAAACAACGACTGGGTTGATTTGTACAGGAATAAGCGTAAATAGTTGGGTACATACGAGATCTTCTCTGAGGCTGATCGCCATGGCACATCATCGTCTAATTCATCATCGCTCTCGTCACCACCATCTTCTAGGTGACCGTCAGCATTGATGTTAAATGCAGAGCTGGTGAACATGTCGGGCACAGGCAAGATAGAAGGTCGGCGAGATCCTGTGGATAACAATTTGAGTCAAGACATAAACAATTTTTTGTTCTATAGGCATCTGTCCGATCTAAGCAATAAAAACTTTTACTGTATGTACAGGTAAAATACAAGAAAGGTATTTTTATCCTTTATGCGACATCAACAATCTAAGACCGTTGATTTAGGGCTGAATTCTCAAGCGATGGCCGGCAAGACGGAGACATCGTAGGATAGATACAGCAAGCGGTGTGCTGTGTCCTCTTTACAGCTCAGTATAAGGAAAGCTGAGCTAAGTATGGAGACAAAGCTGGCAGTGTATCGCCCCACATTTATTTATGGTCACCATATCTGGATGTTGAACAAGTGAACACGTTTTAGTGTCCATGTTGCAAAAATTAGATTTTTGAGAGGAGTTGGAGAAGTCACAAAACAGAATCGAATAAGAAGCTCGATGATCCCGGAGGAGTTAAACATTGAACCACTGCTCTTCATAGAAAAGTCGCAACTGGGGAGACTTGGGCATGTATTAAGAATGCCAGAAGGTCAAAATCCACAGAAAATTCTGAGTGCTATTTCAGATGGAAGATGTCCACTGGGCTGCCCCAGATACATGTGGGAAAAGCAACTCCAGAGGCTGTGTGAGGAGAGGCTGGATCTACTGTGGACTGATGCCGTTGACTTAGGACAGGGTGCCTGGAAGCGACTTGTCGATGCAATGGATTCTCGACCCGAGTATGACAAGGGGAAGAATATGTATTTATTATACATGTATGTATTTGTTATAATTAAATTTCAGATCCAAAAAGTTAAGAAAAGGTAGATTCCCCTCTATGTTCATGGTTGAATTTGTATTTAAAACAATCAATAGAAATCTTTAGTTTTTTTTGGATAGGTTACCAAATAAAAAAAATCAACATAACTAACTAACCATCATGTTGTTTCTCTGCAGCGGCAGGCAGAGAGAATGGATTGCCACAAAACTGTATATTGGCACACATTCCTTGCTTCATTCACATTCATAAATCATCTCATACAAACAGTTCAGTTATTGTTCTGACTCTTGGACACGACTTGACTCAAGTTTTTTATTCACTTGATAATGCAATATCTTCCTTGGGCATTCCGACTTCTTGTACCGTTCACTTTCGAGTTAAAATAAAGCTATGTTATATAAAAATAGGCAGAACTTTGTAGCTGCTTTACGAACCCCTCCTTGACAGAGATTCAGGAGACAGAAGATTAGAGTCCAGGGACCTCCCGGGGACCTCCAGGTGAGTCCCAGGGACCAGCAGGCTGTCATTGGTGAAGGAGACGGGGGAGGCCTCCTTCAGGCACTGACGAGAGTCTCCCAGGTTTCCGTTATCCGGGAAAGTCGCTATTACATCAAAGGATTTAATAAATATTCGCATTGTAAATGTATTTCGGGAAATATGAACTGAACATTACATGTGTAGAGTTGAAAACACATTTTTAAGTGATTATATCTTCTTAGTGCAACAACATTTATATATGGATAAATTGCAACTATATATATCTAAAAATAAGATTCCAAAGTTGCATTTAGTCGAAACCAATGTATCGATTCACATAACAGAAATCAATGTTTTCCAATATATGCGATAATGCAGTCTTGAATAAAAATCCAAAATTCTCTTATTCCATATTACATTGAATAGATTTTATATAAAAAATTAACATCATTTATAATATATACTAACGACATGTGAATATGTATGTATTTATATAAAATACACTTAAAGAACAATCACAGCCATCTTGGCTGGAAATGGTAAATTCATGAAAAATATCAGCATTTGTACGTTTTGATTTTGACGTGTGTCAAGAGTCGAACCTGCAACCTTCCGAATTAAAGACAAATGCGTAGAATATAAAGCTATGCAGATTGTAATTAAGTTGTTGTAAAAGTACAAATGATTGCTAAAATGGAAGAGTGAATTTAAAATACCGTCCTTTCGTTAAACAGGAATAGCTTATTTGTACATTATCGACTAGTATAAAGGTATGTACATGTCCAAATTTATAGTGTCATTCAAATGGTGCAGTCAACAACAACAAATTTAGAAAATATAAAAAAGGTGTATTAAAACCAATAACAATTCAAAAAAGACTAAAAAAGACCGATACCGATGAATTACGAGATGATATTTTTTTCCTTGCATCAGACAAATGTACGCATTAAACTTACCCTTTACACATGTTTTTACCGTTTGGGCTATTGTGGTAGATATCAGTCAGGCTAGCAACCTACGAGGCAACACACTGAGAAGTTAAAAAATTAATGGAGATAAAAAAAGTTTTTCAAAGTAACAAATAATACTCTAAGACTGGTAACATACGACACACTTTCACAGCACCGCAGATTCACGGCTGCGGTGGATCAGTGTGGCGTTTGAAACCAGATTAAATATTACCCTATGATTCTTACGTTCTTTGCGTAAGCCTTACATGAAATTCTAGCAAATACTTTCAATATGAAAATGTAGTTTGTGTATCGATGAACAAATACTACACACCTTTTGGTGGCTCATAAATGTAATATACGCATGAGTAATGTTGACACAAGAAAAATGTAATACTTTTTAACAATAACGATTGAATTCATATGAAATAACCAAAAATGCTTACAGCTTTGCCTAAATAATTAATACCATGCAAAACCTGTCATATTCTTAGATATGTAGATGTAAATATGTACTGAGACTTTAACATTACATGATGTTATGACTTAAAAAGAGGTTTTCTTTATTATTATCGGTATATTTCAACATTAGCATGAAATATTGGTAGGCAACTCATACAAAAAGTGTTTTAAGTTAATTTTCAATCTTTGAATTAAATGATATTTTGTAGCGATATATTATATAGTGATGCGCTTTAAAAAATCATAAAATGTAGATATATATACAAATTATGTACAAAAGTTGGAAAATTTGTACTAAGAGGAAATCCTCAATTTAATTAGTTTTTCAACTTTCAGGAAGGGTCTCGCAGATGAAAATAAAACAGCAATCACAATCACAAGTAAATTACCGATGTAGGAAAACGAAATATGTATGTTTCAAATTTAAATCATACAAACAATACAAAAAATAATATTTAACAATCCCGAAAAAAGTTTAAATCAGAAGTAAATTCACATTATACTCAGTGTACACAAGTGAGAGGAAATGTGAAAACAAACAAATGACATTAGCTGTGAATACACACAATATCAGAACTCAAGCCTGTCTGCGATTATTAGACATATCCAAATGTTAATTGACTGGATATGTCAGTTTGTCAAAGCAGCCGTTCCGCAAACTTTCTTCAATAAAATATAGTTCATCGAACTTCTTATGAAAATATGATTCGTTTGTTACAAGAAATAATGGGTCCATTCAAGTGTGTGTATTTAAATACATTTCAGCGTTGAGCCTAGCCTCTAATCTAGTGACATCAAATTAATCCTAATTTGATTAACAGTTATAGCAATGTTAAACTTCTACATCCAGGAAGGTAGATTAACCAATGCTAACCGTTTGTAAATATAGAGAAGCGCTTTTAGCCAGCTAGATGAGAGATTAAACTTACAACCAAAAAACGTTATTCCTACCACTTTGGAAAAATCTACTACAAGAACTCGCAAGGTTAAGTTTCTAACATCTTTCTTTATTTATAAAAAGAAGATGAACTTATATTCCCGTTATTTACAGCAGGGGTGTATAGTGCATAGAGGTTATAAAGCTGTGCAGGTCCCTAGAATAGAAAATTTACTGAAATATTTTACTTTCTCGGGGCATACACATTTGGTTCCATGATAATTCAACACAGGTATGAATAGGCACACGTGATATAAAATCAAGTACGAAAAAAAAAACTAGCCCGAAAACCTAACCTAACCTAACTAATAAATTTTTTATTTTTTAATAAAAAAAATACCTGTATATATATTAATTAAGCAGATAAGGTTAAATTAGGTTTTGAGGATAGTTTTTTTTCTTCTTTTTCATATTTTTGATGACTTTCTATCACTTTTTGTCAATTCATACGTGTGTTGAATTATCCGGTCACCCGCAGCTTTAAAGTTTCTATGAACAGCACACTCACGGTTTACAATAACTTAAAACCAGAAAAAAAATAGCGCTTTTTCTAGAAATAACCTTCTAAGGTTGGGGTGTTTCAAACTTCATCATATTTGATGACTACCAAATCAACATTCATCGGTATTTGGAATTTTCGACATATGAGCCGTCCCCGTTGAACGTCTATTCTCGGCCCTTTTTAGATTTTTATCAAATAGTAATCAGATTATAAATATAACATGACCGATAACAATAAAAAAAAAATGCTTTAACGGACCGAGAATCAGCGACAACAGTTGAAAAGTCTAAAATTCTAAATGACTGAATGTCGATTTGATAGTTAAAAAATGTGATGAATTTAATTTAATTCAATAATGAAGTTTGAAGAATCCGAACCTACGCTACATTACTTATTTGAATTGTTAATATACCCGATTTTTGCAAAGTGGTAGGAATGGGTTGCGGGCACACGACGACAACACTCACAGACAGAGTGGGCAATGCTAGCGGGTGAAGAGCCGGGCCCTTGAAGGGTCAGCTGCGGGGGCTCACATGGGGCGGCGGAGGGTGTGGCAGTGGTTGTAGCCGGCGCGGCGGGCGTGGGCGGCGCGGGGGCCGGGATTGGCGCGTCGGTCGGCCCGGTGCCCGGAGCCTGGTTGTTGACCACGAAGGCAGAGTTCTCCTCCTTGGTGATGCTCATGTAGTAGCACGTGTCGGTCTTTTTCATGATATGGCGCGGGCCGGGGTTCAGCAGGATGGTCTCCTCGTAGAACTCGGGCAGCTCGGCGGGGCGGACGCCCACAAGGGCCACACCGTATCTGGAATTCAACCGTAAGCAAATGAACTGTGGATCACATATATCACTTTGATATTGTTGATGTGTCAATGCAAGTGAACGTTTCTTTGTTATTGTTATATGTACATTGTTTGATATTTTAAACAATTTTATTGTATTAGTACTTATTTATATAAGATTAAATATTTTAAAATACAATTACGATAAGAAAAAAAGATAATGATTAACAAATTTTTGATAATTTCCCATAAAAACTATGTACCTATACTATATTCATACTGAAAATTTGCAGTCATTGTTGTAGAAATCAGTAATTCATGTGTATTGAGTACTTCTCATTCATAACACAACTCCTAAGAATTATTCACCTACTTTTCTTGATATTTTCCCTCACTTACTTGCGGTGTGAGTGGAAGCTGGCATAGGTAAAGCTCTTGCCCTCGTACTCTCCAAAGAAGCGGCTGTCTCCGAGGATGATGTGGTAGATCTCATTTCCGGAGCACTTTCCATACAGGCGGTGCCATTCTTCCTGGGACTGCTGTCCCTCTCTGGAAATTGTAGTAGTTTGTGTTTAAAAGACAAATGAAATAATTCAACAAAAAGGCTTTAGTTTTACATAGGTTATTGTGATGACCACAAAAAATCTGCTGGATGTCATCAGTGGGGCTATAGCATCCACATTTTTGAGAAATTATGAGAATAGAGAATGGGTGGGGAGGGTATGTGGAAGAAAAAAGTTGGGAGAAATTTTGAACCCAAGTGGAAGTGACCTACAGCCAGACCGAGCAAGTGGAAGAGGATTAGAGTATGATGGGAAGGCTTGAGGACTGGAGGTGAATGGCTAGAGACCGGAGCCAGTGGAGTACATTTGTGGAGGAGGTCAATCACTCCCTGGAATGCATCGCTGTGATGATTTAGTGACAGAATCATTACCTTAGAACTAGGAAGCGGGGCTATTTTATACATCCAGCATAGTATGAATTTCAAATCATTTAGCTAATAAGCATGCTCCTTTTCTCTGGTCACATCCATTGAATCAATCATAACTAAGAAAGTAGACCTTAAATTCAACAAATCAGTGAAATTCCTGTGCACAATTGGAGGACTCAAATTTGAGCCCAGCGCATACCAAGGATTAAGGGCGTATATAAGTGGAAAGTTTTTTATGTGTAGGACTAATGACTGATGGACGGATGACAACAGAAAAGTTAAGAATATTGAGTAATATTGCTCTTCCTGAGGAGTTGTTCCCACTTTACTCACTTATTCCAATGCTAAGAACGACTACGGCTCAGTACCGCTACTTGCATTTAGGTATTAGTTGTTGCAATATATTATTATCCAAAAACAAAATTAATGTAACCGAAACATTGGAATATCAATAATTCTAAAAGTAAATTAACCCCCTGTACTTGGATAATGATATATACATTGTTCCCTTAAGAGGAACGACTGCACACCATGCTTCATACAAAACTTAATTTTGGATTTGAGGCCAAAATACTCACCGAAACCAAATGATCTTTTTTTCATCAAAGAGTAAAGTAAATTTCTAGTACGGATTAGAAATAATTTATTTATTTTTGTTTTAAATTATGAAATATAAGCCATTAAAGGAATTGATTTATCGCGAATTTAGAGACACCTTTAACAATTATTTGGGGGTTAACGGCGATTAAATAAATTTACCCCATCCGCTTTGAAAATATAAAGAAATTTTTTAAAAAATACATATTAAAATAAGCATAATGGTCGACTTTAAATTAAAATTAAAATAACCAATTTACTTTGGAACACAAATTTGCTGTACATAATTTAAAACATCGACCTGAAAAAATGTTTTTTTTTTTATGTTTTGTTTTTATATACGTAATCATATTTACATAGCAAAAATGATAATTTTTTAAAAAGATACAATTTACCGGCAAATAATATTCTAAGTTGCATCTAAAATTATCAACAAAAAAAATTTCATGACGTATTCAGTGCTAGATATTTACTAAACCTTTAATTAAAAAATATAGACCAGTTTAGATGGGTATTTTGGCTTAAAATCCAAAATTAAGTTATGTATGAAACAGGCAGCGCATTAATGTATACTATCTAGCATATAAATTACTATTAGTTTAAAAAAAAAATTGTTATAAAAACATTTTTTTGTTATTTAATAAGTTTTTAACATGGGTTACATATAATCTACTATACTTGGTTTTTATTTTATTATGTATGTAAATTCTCCTCCCATAACCACGAGCTAGCGGAGGTCAACTTATGGAGTAGAATGTTATATTTTTTGTAATAAATTAAAAAAATATATATATATCAGCTCACCAATGACGATGAAGAACACATATTAAATTCTGTTTGATACTCACTGTCCACGAGAAGTGTGCAGCAGTAGGGTGACCAGCGTGGAAGCCCCGGGACAGGTACAGTTGTTGGCCAGCAGGGCGTACTTGAACTCGTCTTCGCAGACCACAAACTCTGCAAACTTTACGTGCAGTTTGTTTTCCGGGCGGAAGATCTGCACATACTGTGGAACGTTGGGGGCGAAGTCCTTAACCGCCCATGACCTAGAATGTTTTGTGTATTTTTATAAGATATGATTGGTTGTACACACTGGTGGCAGTGGTCATAGTTACACTCCTACTAGAAGGTACCAAATTTAGAGAGGAGATGACAATGGTAAAATTTAAAGCCGTTAGTATGTACCGAAGGATGCTTAAGTATAAAGTAGATAGTATGTACCGCAGGATGGTATGTTCGTCAGCAGCGGTCTTGTCTGCGTAGTTACGTGCGGCAAGCACGAAGACGGCCTCGGCCTCGTTCATGCGGGCACGGCATAGGTCTCCGTCCTTGAGGCAAGAGCCTTGGATGTAGATGACGCGTTGGGCCCAGATTGGGACCTGTACCAGAACAAAAAACATGGATTTTAAAATAAAATAATAATTATATTTGTTTTGAAATTCTGTAACGTTACGGTGGAACATTATTATGTAAGCAATACTTTATACGTAATGCTATATTTTCGCTAACTACTATCAGACACAAATATTATTTAAAAATAGAAAGGTTAAGTTGTTTTAAAACTACTTTATTTTATTACATATTTTAAAAAGAAAGACAAACAGTTCCTGGTTACAGATAACCCAACAATATTTAAAAAAATCTTACTAGCATTATTATAAGCGGAAAATGTTGCTCGTGCAATGATGGAGGACTTAAGGAGGACTTAAGGAGGAGGAGGAGGAGGTAGCAAAGGAATTGAACCTACGACGCCTGGGTGGGAACCAGGCGCATTTTGCCAGCTCAACTACTAACAAGCCAAGTTTATTTAAGTGCCATATATACGGAGATATGAATTGTTCTGTTCTCATATTGATAAACAAACAGAAGTTCAAACTGGTAAAATTTATGAAATTTACTCGCAATTTAACAGGCTACATTGTTTATTGTCAACTCACTCTCAAGATCATATTGGTGACCAGTATTATGCCATAATGAGAATGATTCCATTCATAAGAAATCGAGCTTCCAAACAAGATGGAGAATAAGATATGTAGATGTTTCACCTGAAGGATCATGCGCATGGTGGTGTCTAGCTCCATGGGCGACAGCAGCACCACGTAGTAGTCCTGCAGCAGGGGGTGCGCGTAGAACTCATTGAGAAAGTCCATGATGGTGTCAGCTTGCAGAGTGGTAGAGCACACGACCACGTGCTTTTCGGACTGGGCGCGGTGGGATGAGTAAGAGCCGCCCAGTTTCTGGCGCTCCATCCAGGTGAAGGCGAGTTGTTCAAACTGAGGGAATATGGGCATTGCATTTTTGTGAATAAGGCTTTTAAGAACATAGAATTAGGACATATAGAATAACTTGAAGGATTGTTGTTGTTTTTGAGGATGCTTTTAAAGGTGGCAAATCCAAATCTTCTTCACCAAATTATGGCGGTCTGGCTACCTTTACTCAATTTTAGAATTTCGTCTGTAATTGTACTGTTGTACGCTATGTGACATGTTCCTCTGGAAGCTTGGGAGATTCATCTTTAAATTCAATATTACTACACTGCTGTATATGAGTTTAACTGGACCCATTTTACTGTTAGAGTATTGCCTGGATTCTTCTGTCATTCATGATCATATTTTACAAAATCACTGTTAAGAATTTTTCCCATCATTGCAGTTTCAACAGGTCCACAGATCCAGTCCGCCTTGTTCTTATTAATAGTATGCTCCGAGATTCTTTTATTAACAAATAAAAGTTCTCAGCAGATGCAAAAATTGCTGGGCGAAATCTCTTTCATTAACCAACTGTGGTGTGAACGCTCCTGTCGAATTCCATTTCAGTTCCTTTCCTACAGCAATGAAAAGCAACGCTAGACCTAACTAGAGGGTTAAAATCAATGTCAAATTGGCAGCTCCCCAATGTTCCATAACTGAATAATGTTACCGACAAATGAGACAAAACTCAACAAATGTATAAGTTTTCAAGGTACTGAAATTATACTAGTATGAATGTTTTAATAAAATAACTTGTTACGGATGCAACGTTAATGATCAGTGCAGATGATGATGATCAAGCAGTGACGTAATGCGAAATGTCATGTCTGGGGAAATTCCCCTTCTGGGGAGTAAAAAAATGCAAATTCTTTCAACAATCTGGGGAATTATTAAAACCTTGAAAGGCCATGTTTTTAGTTAGTAGGTAACTACACAAATTGCTGGCAATCTTTTTAAATTTCGCAGTAGTAAAACATATTTTTCTTTGAACTGACAACTGAAAATGAAAAGTCAAAACATTTTTGTTAGAATATGTCGCTTAGATCCCACTCTCCTCCCTTCTCAACTTCAACGATTGTAAAATGTTCGATAGAGATCTTTAAATCGTGTTTCAAAAAGAGATGGTGTTGAATGTTTGAAAATGACGCGTTTTTAATAAATTGTTGGGACACCAGTGTCCGGGTAATTTATGGCTAGGCAAGTCAAGCAGCCGTGTAGGGCAGCACATTCTAGGGGAGTGCACTTCGCGGAAATTATAAAGAATAATGACAACATATTTCATAAAAAATGCGGAGTAAAAAAATTAACTGGATACATAGAAGAATCTTTCTAATTCATCACCAAAAATTGCGAAAATATGTCAAGTTTCTTCACCCTTCAGTTTCTGGGCTGATGCAACGCGACGATATAGTATTAATTATTACATACCTGGGTCGGCAGCACAATCAGGGCGACGCAGATCATGATGATCATGAAGAGCTGGGTAGGCCAGATGTCCGGCACGAGGTCTCCGTAGCCCACGGTGGAGAAGGTCACGACGACGAAGTAGGTCGACTGGAAGAGGTTGAGGTGGCGATGGCCAGCTCGTTGGAAGTGCTGGATGCCACAGACGCTGACAAAATGTACTATATTTAATCAATTTTTCTTTGCAAGAGTTTTATTATAAAAACATGTACTGACTGACAACGCCCTTATATCGCTGGCTTACGGCGAATGGTCATCAATGTTATCGTTATTTCTTATTGCAAAACATACCAACTTATTGGGAAAATATAAATACAAAAAAAATAGTGTTGGTGGCAGTTTACGAGTAGTGTACTGGCGATATATACCGCCACTTTTAGAATTAAGTCCAATTTGGCAAAGGGAGAATTTTTTTTTATTTCAAACTAATACATTTTTTTAAATCTTCAGAAACACTTT